>CAHIKZ030000584.1:577500-595000 GCA_903632075.3 Acanthosepion pharaonis
TGTTAATGCTCCCATTGAACAGTTAATTTCACGCTTCCCTGCTTGGGTTTTAATTGATAAATCCATCTGTCTTTGAAACTGAATAAGATTGGTCTGTTTCCCTGATCCATTATATTAATTATAATGATTTACGTTCTTTTTGTCAGCACACACACGCAACCATCTACATACATACACTTGCACGGGCGTGCGCGCATCCACACGCATAATATTTCACGATCCCCGCTGGATGTCAATTTAGGCAAGTTTTTATCAGAGAGTCAATTTCAGCATCATGACAACAGGCATGTGGTTGACTATCAGCCCATTCCAGCAAATGTAAGAGATGCCCCAAAGGTGACAACGTATGAGGTCAAGTGATGGGTGAAAAACCATATGAAGATTCAGAGCTATCAAATACCAGAAAATGTATTTAATATGATGATTTGTCATCACTGCAGAGTCTGGAATACAATGCAAATCATTGTCCCTACTTAATAGTCATATTTGCGGGATGATGGGTGATGGCCATGCTCGATAACGTAAAGGGAACCATATTTGTCACATGACATCTATTAATTGTATTGTGTCTTGCTAAAATCGTGTTCAGTCTATTTACGCGCTCATTATTTTCTCCTTTTAATCTAATTGTCTCTACTCTCGATTTTTGTAATTTTCTTACACGCCCACACACATTCAGATACACACACACTATATATATATATATATATATATATATACGTATAAATATCTATATATATAGATAAATATAGACATAATATATATATATATATATAGATATATATATATAGACATACACTATACATATATATATATATAGATATACACTATATACTATATATATATATATATATATATATATATATATATATACATATATATATATATATATATATATATATATATATATATATATATATATTTTGTTGAAACTTGACTAATGCATGGAATAATAATGTGACACAAAATGTACTTAGAACAAATGTATATATATATAGCCAGAAAGATGGATACAGAGTTCCACGCCATGCTTGAACGCAATCATCCGGCCATGTATGTTGTCTTCGCTCGACTATTTTATATATGATGGCCTTGAATAAGTTGCCGCTGTTTTCCGACATAAGGCGTTCCCAGAATTGCCTGCGTGTTGTTTCAGATGCTAAAGCATCAATGAGTACTATAAGCAAGCTTAAAATTGAGTGTATTCATTTCGCCGAAGTGTAAACAACTTTGTTTTCATAGCGTTAAACATGTCGGAATTCGTGCCAAAGAAAGTGTATTTGTGGGGAATTTTACTGAACTACTTTTTTTGCAAAAGAAATCTGCAGCTGAAGAACAAAGAATTCTTGTTAAGACATCAAGATGTCAAAAAATGGGTCGATTCGTGTTTAGACACAAAAGTGGTTTTCGTTTTTCCGAGGTGGAATTCAAATGCTGCCAGAAAGATGGGAAAAAGTAGTGGCTATCGATGGACAATACATTCAGTGGCATGTTTCTTAATAATTTTTGTAGATAAAAATTACTTTTCATGAAAAATCAGCGGGAACTTATTCAAGATCCTAATATACACTGGTAAAATGGTACATTATGTGTAGTAATCTCATTTGTATTATCCTAATGGTTGGTGGGTAGGAGGTAACGGATATGTTTCAAATTATTCTACAGTGTATTGAGTCGAATTTATTAAGGATTTAAATGCGGTTATTTGTATCTATTTTGTAATGATGTTTCTTACATTTGTATTATTTTTTATTATTATTAATTATTTTTGTTTATTATCATTATTACATAATAGATAGACAAGTTTGGAAGTTGAAAATTTATGTCCAATTGATAGATAGATAGATAGATAGATAGATAGATTATTACATTATTCGGACTATTGTCGTCATCTTTGTTGTCATATTTATTACAACGTTTTGGATCTAACGCCTTTATCCACTGTGCCATGTGTTCTTGAGGAAATGTGTCTATGAATTTCTGGGTATTATAAACATAATGTCTTCAGCAACCATTTAGGTTTATAATACCCATAAATTCATACACAGATGTCCTCAAGGACACATGAAACAGTGGATAAAGGCGTTAGATCCAGTAACAGGACCCAAAAAGTGTGAGTTCAATACCCAGTTAAGGCCGTGGAGAACTTGAAGCGGGGAATTAACAGGGGATAACTGATAACTGACATCCATTAAAACATGGCACGTGGAACTAGAACAGTCTACCCCAGTGAGTGAAATAAAGTGTTCAGTTCGCCATACCAAACACCTGAAAAAGATCGGAGCGTACAACGGCCGAATTGTTGTGATAAATATGGCGACAAAGATGAGGTCAATTGTCCGATTAATGTAAATAGTGTACATAATGCCTCATCTCAGAAATGTAGATAGATAGATAGATAGATAGATAGATAAGCGGAGATATGTGTGAAGAAATATAGATGTGTATTTGATTAGCTGAGCCGGAATTTTTTCAATTGAAATACTTGTACGTCTTTTAGGACAGGGGTCGGCTACCCTATGCTGACTATGTACCGATATAGGGTTTTAAAATCATTCAGTGTGCCAACAGCAAACGTATTTTTATACGACTCAAGGTCAATATTGATGTTCCACAGTATATTTTATACAGTAATTTATACAATAATATGTAAACCACATTAATAGAAATAAACTGCTTATATTTTTTTCAAGTTTATATAATTAATGTGAGTCCAAACAGTGATCTTATTTGAAACAGTTAAATATCTTCTTTACGTTATAGTAGTTATTGGCTCGAACTTCGTAAAGCCATTAGCGGCTGGGTGCCATTTGAAATTGCTTGGCGTGCCACGTCTGGCATGCGTGTCGTAGGTGGCCGACCCCTGTTTTAGGATACTAAAAGTAGCTGTTTTTTACTCTTTATTCGTTCATGATTAAACCGAGCTAATCAAATTGAAGGACACTTAAGTTGATATCTTGTGTTAGGAGATGAACTTCTCAAATGTGAAATATGTTTTTCAAGAGGGATCAAATTTAAAATATCGTCTTTATAATAAACATGATGTATCAGCACAATTCGATGAATACAAACTTCATTTAAACAGATTTTTGTTCTTTTACTGGTAAGAGGTCTTCAAAATTAGAGAAACATTATTTGATGATTATAAACTATTAACGAGATAAAAACTGGTAATAATAAAAACGTAGATACATCTTTTTAATAACAATATTAATAATAATGATTATCATTATGTATTTCTTTAAAATACAAATATTGACACTTGGGCGAGTGGTTAGAACGTTCGGGGGCGATCACGGTGTGCGGCACCTTTGGAAAGTGCCTGAAAACCATAGTACAGGTTGAGCCAAGCTTTTTAACGGTAACTTGAGGACCATCGATTACTAGGCAGATGTACCTGAATCTGCAATAGATATTATCTACTCAGCCTAGTAGACAGGTATCCTCGAATACCAGTGGCCAGCTTACATGCATATATATATATATATATATATATATATATATATATATATATATATATATATATATATATATATATATATTCGACTTCAGATAACGGAGAAAAGTAAAATATGAAATACTAGATGTAGAAATGTCGCTATTGGATTGCAAGTTTATATAAAACTGAATTTAACGACCATAATGAACACTTGTCATAAGAAGCATACCGAAAGAAAATATTTAAGCTGCTTTTTACAAATCAAATAACAAATTTTGAAGATTTATTGCTTTTTGTAAAATCAATCAAGCCGTGTTATCCAAAGTGCAATTGAAATGGGAATTAAATCTCTCATGTTTAATAGTACAGCCAACAGACTTTCTACTATTGCTGCTGAAATAAAGTAGTTAAAGAAAAGTAAAACGGTTTTACTTAACATTCAATATGGTGTCATCCATTCTCTCATGTTCGTACAAATAGATTTCGTCTAGCAATCAAAGGGAGAAACGTGAATTATGATATGTATAACAATTAATGCAACTTGGATATAAATGTGTCACATTTATTTTGTAAATGTTTTGTAATCATTCTCCAATTGTTTGCAATATTGTTTTGAATCTTGTCCAATTTTAACAATCACCCTGCAGTGTCTAATGAATTCGATATTTCATTCTTGATCATATATTTTTAAATGAACTCGTGAAAGAATAATGGTTATGCCACTGAAACAATTGTATGTTGTTCTGATTCAAGTACGTGTTTTTATCGAAATATGTATATTGTAACTGAAAATTCGATGTTTAATTCTGCTTACTTCGTGTTTTATGCATGAAATGATAGATAATTCGATGTTGCAAGCTTGTTCATATATTTTTAATTGAGTTCAAGTCAGAATAATGGTTATGCCACTGAAGGAATTCTACGTTGTTCTGATTAAATCATTTTTTATCTTGGTATCTATACTGATGATGCAACCATTTACTCTTGTCGCTGTAATAAATAAGATCAATCGGTAAGGTCAAATTGGTAGCTAAACTAAAATATGTTAACTGAAGCATGGATTGACATGTTAACTTGAACTCCTCCAAAACGAAAATTATATTTATTAATAACTTGAGAGTTTATTTTCAGCCTTTCATCATTAGAGCTGATGCTACCCTCCAGGAGATTGACTAGTTTCACCTTTTCGGAGTAACATTTTTCGCTGGTATGACGTGGAAAGATTATATAGAACCAACTGTTCAGTCTGCTGCTAGGAAGTTTGGTTCATTCTGTCGTGCTAAATGATCATTTCTGTGAAGAATCTATGTTACATATTTATAAGTCTATCATTCGTCCATTCTTTGAATATTGCTGCCACATATATTCCGTTACTCCTGCTGTGGAGGACCGAACTATCCATGACAGCAATATTTAGAGATTCTTAAGAAAAACCAAAGAAGAATCCTCAATATTATTAGTCCTGGTCCGTCGTCTCGGCATCACTCACGTTCCCACGACCATAATGAATTCCCCTGTGTCTTTACTATAAACAATTTCAAGGTAATTTTTTGAAAGAGCTCTTCGCATTTCAACGTAAAATTTATGAATTTAAACACCAAGTTCTAATAATTTCACAGTTGGAATGGCTTGATGTAACCGTAAACTCTATACTAATAGTTCCTTTTCCACACATCTCTCTTATGGAACTCTCTTCTATCTCCATGATTTCCAGATAATTTTATCATAAAAATTTACATGCAATGTCAATCGTTAACTACTGTCTTCTTGAGTATCCTTCTATTGTTATCGCTCCTTAATAATAGTTATTTTTTCCTTTTCTTTCCTTCTCAGTAACACATTATGTCATAGTAGCTTTACTGCCTTGTATGGGGCGAAATGATTTAAAAGGAAAACAGATTCCATGTGGTAATATTTAAGATTTTACTGCTCCTACATCGTAATGATCGGGCTTAACGAAATGTAAAGGCCTAACTATAAGAACAAAACAAAATTGATGAAGGTAAAGACCGACTCTTGCTCAGATGTGCATATGGTTGAATGATTTGTGAGAAAAAGAATAATAAAGTGACATAGGTGTTATATAATTTGAAATATGGTATTAGAAGCGGAAACTATACAATAGAAGATGATATTCTTTTAGATCAAGATATTGGAGCGAGTGGTGTATTTGCGATTTCTTTCCCAGCGAAAAGGGAGGCAACATAGATTTTGTATATTTAGAATAAAACTATTTTTTTTTAATTATAGTATATTTTTGATTTATGTTTCGAGCTTGGTTGTATATAGAAAAATATATTAATTTTGAAAATATTATATAGTATTTTTGCTCAGTAAATCTTAAAATGCGAAGGTAGATTCTATTTTCAAATATTAGTCTTCAAAATAAATAAATGTGCGTTGTATAAACCGGTGATTCTTATATTCCTAAAAATAGTCTTCCCTTGATATTTAGCTGAAGGCACCGGATATTTTTCCTGTTGAAAGCTACACTTCAATCTCCGAGCAGAAAAAAACTAGTTTCCAAAATTATTCGATGTATTTCTCCATTCATGTTTACTTCAACCAAGGTAACATTGAATATAAACGCCCGAGGGACATGGAATTAACTACTACGTAGCGATAATATACTCATGTATATTTCTATCCATGATACATCCCTTTTTCTCAATTTATAACGAAGAGATTTTGGCTTGACATACAGCCCAATGTATGGATCTGTGTTTATGTAGCAAACCATGTTTTATACAGGGGAATGGCACACATGTGCTACACCTCGTCCAGAATAGACGATTCATCACGCTAAAGCATCGCTGCATACCTGTTTAATGGATACTGCTTTGTTTAGTTTGGCAATTCCTGTGTTATAAATAAGGTTAAAAAGCCGTAATGATCAACGGCAAAAATATCTTGTAACGGTAAAAATGTTACATGCCGAGTAGGAGATATAACTTGACAGTTAACCTGACTTTGTTTAGCCTGGGACAAAATTAATATTTACGATAGAGTAAGTATGATAGAGTAAATGCTTTCAAATTAATACTAATGGATTACGAAATATCTGTTTGTCGCTACACATTAAAGGTGTAGCGTGTATTATTGAGAATTATTTATAGAAAGGATTTTGGGAGTTCATATTTTATTTTGTGAAAAGTAGACGAAGTTATAATTGGAAGCAAAGTAATGTACTACATTTATGAAACAGCAAATATTTTATATTTAATGCTCTGTATTAAAACTATTAAATTAATATTAAAAATATAGCTTTATTATTATATGAAAACATTACTTAACATTCAAATATCAATTTTATCCCGACTTCAAAGTTTCTTGGTAAAATTTCCACTCTTCAGGTGTTTTTGTTTTAAACATTTTTTTTAATAAAACCAGACCCTCATAAAGACTAAAAAAAAATAAGAAGAAACTTCGAAGTCGGGATAAAATTGATATTTAATAGTTAAATATTTTCATATTACATACATACATATGTATCTATATCTATCTATCTATCTATCTATCTATGTATCTATATATATATATATATATATATATATATATATATATATATATATATATACCCAGTTCACCCTCTACATGAATTCATTTGTAAAGAGAACAAAATATATATTCATGTGAATAGTTTTATACAGGAATCAGCAATTGCATATCATTTAGTGTGTGTTTTCTTTAAAAAATATATATGTTGCTTACAAGTGTATCCTTCTCTGCAAAATATCGAGTAAGATTTTTCTTGGATTGATTTAGTTACATTCCAAGGAAATTCACTGAAAAATAGAAGTATAATTTCTTTCTTCTTCTTTATGCAATTTATCTTCATCACCTGGTCAACCAGAGCTTTATAAATGTTTCTATTCTTTTTATCTTTTCGTCGGGATTTTTACTCCTTTTCCCACACTTTGTTGTTCATCCATAAAGACATTTTAGTTAGCGGGGTCAGTTGCTGGTTCCTCCTGTCCTTCATTTTGTTAACTGAGTGACAATTTCTCTAATAACATTTTTCCCTTTCTTACATTACGTGTTTTGGAAATTGCAACGCCCACCATAAACCTACATGCCCCCTTATATATATATATATATATATATATATATATATATATATATATATATATATATATATATATATATATATATACCTAGTGAGCCAGACAAACCTACCTAGGTTTCACCTAAACGGATCGACAGGGAAAGTAAGTTTTTCGAAACGAGTCTAGTTATCTATATATATATATATATATATATATATATATATATATATATATATATATATATATATATATATATATTTACATATATATCAGAGAAAGACAGAGGGTGTGAGAGAGTGAGAGAGTTTATAAATATTACAATTTTATCATTTGACGAAAGAAAAATATTTTGAACAATTATTGAAAAGTGTGTCATTATAATGAGGACTATTGTATAAAGACAACATTAATTCGAAATGCCTGTGACGTGTTCTGAATATAGATATATATCATCCACTGATTTTGTGAACTGTACATTTTCTCACAGGAAATATGTAGAGTAGGATATAAAATGACATTTCAATGCTAAACCGAATGCAAGAATTTATATCATTTCATTAACTTAATTTATTTAATTATGCTAATTATAAACAAGGTTGGATAGTTGACAATATAATCAAAAACAGGGACACGTAGTTTTCAAATAGATGAAACAAGTTAATCCATACTACTCCAATATTTTCTTAATGTACAATTAAATAGCTACACTAAACCAGTAGTTATCAATTGATTTTGAGCCATGTTCCACTTTGATATTTCTAAAATTCTATTGTCGCCCCGTAATATTTAATTTTTACATATACACAATGTTACTACATTTCACGTAAAGGAAACTTAAACGGCCATTAACTAGGTCTCAAAATAAGCCTCAAAAGACTATGGTGTCCATGAAGGAGAAAAATTAAAAAAAACAAAAACAAAAAGATATTTAAATCTAAGTTTCAAAACATATAATAGAGAACTGAAAGGCTGAAATATAAAATATTTGAATGAAAGTTTATTCTGTAATATACTTTGATCATTTTAATCATGAAATTATAATGCAAAAGGAAACTTGAGCTCACGATGGTACATGCCCCATCAAAATATTACCATAAGCCACGAGTGGGACATGCGCCCCACGTTGACAGTAATTGCATTAGACAAAGGCAAGAACATAACAAATAAATCAGTTTCGGAGATAATACTAAGCTTTCCTGGCAATTAATAAGCCTATTTTATTAAAGGACACCATGAAATGAAGACATGAGTATTTTTTGCCTCTATCCTCTAAGAGAAGTTTGACTGGATAATTTGCATTCGAAATCCTTTAACCTGCTTTTATCGAAAATGAAATAAAAAGAACACAAATAATCATTAATCTATAGATAAAATTAACAATAGTCAACATGATATATTTGCCCAAGAAAAACCGAAATAGATAAAAAGAATAGAATGATATACATGCAATTAAAACATGCATATACGCGACTTCTTTTCAACCAGTTTGTCGCGACACTATTGTGTGTGGCAAAGAATAATTAGGGGTGCTAAAAGATTTTGAATTAAAACAAGGAAAATTGAGGAGAAAAATCCAAAGTACATATCCAACCCCACAAAAAAAAAATAGATGACAATGAAAAACAAAATAAAAAAACAAAAAAGCGAACGTATTATTGTAGCTTTTGCTTCATGAAAATAATCTGTGCCAAACAGATTAACAACGAAATATGAGGCTTAAAAATGGAAGGTTGTAAAAGTGGAAGGCTAAGAAATAATTTACTTTTAAATGATTTTTTTTCTTCATTCTTGGGAAAATATTTTCGAATTTGAAGGGAGAATTCAAGTTTGTGGTCGGATTCACTGTATTATATTTCGAGGAAAAGGAGGGTTTCATTTTTCTGTGTAAACGAATTAATATTACATTTCATTTGGTGCGCCATCTAACTTCAACATAAGAAGTTAGTGTAACAACGTCACAGGTTATTTCAAATCAAATTTGCTTACACAGAGAAAGAAACATAGTTTGATGACACATATGTAGAGAATGAAGTAACTTTAAAAGCAACAAAATTCAGTTGTATTCTAAAGAAATAATAGATTTTTTAGTAAGGGAACTGCATTCGTAAGACAAGGAAACTTAATTTTGTTATTTTTTAATACTTGCAAAATATTGAACTACTTGGTGTACTTAAGAGGAATCTGACACCAAATCGGTTTGGGTTTCAATCCTACCTTGAGGCATTCAGATGTCTAGTCGCACTGAGGAGCTGGGATACAGCGAAACATTACTGTCTGCAAATGAGATAATTTAACACTTGAAAAATATATTTTCAACTGAGTACTGTTGAATGACAAGCTAATTCTATAAACAACAGCCACCTGCATTAATGCAAAGACCTTCAGTAAAATGAATCGAGCCCTATGGCTGATTGACAATTGCTTACATTAGTAAAAATAACACGCTAGATTTAGCTTGCTCATTCTATCGAATGAAGCTAACTTACGGATAGAAAATCTGATGGACACCAAATCGATTTGGGTTTCAATCCTAGCTTTAGTTATTCGGTTGTGTAGTCTGAGGAGCTGTGATACAGCGAAACAGTACTATCTTCGAATGATATATATATATATATATATATATATATATATATATATATATATATATATATATATATATATATATATATATATATATATATATATATATATATATATATATATATATATATATATATAACACATTTTCTCAAGTAAACCAAGTAGTTCAATATTTTGCAAGTATTGAAAAATAACAAAATTAAGATTGTTGTCTTGCGAACACAGTTCCCTTCTCACAAATCTCTGTAGAATATAACTGAATTATATATATATATATATATATATATATATATATATATATATATATATATATTGACTCTAAATAAATATCTGGAGATGTAAAATTAACGTTATTCTTTCCTAAATGGAATCTTTTCCTCTTTCTTTTTTCCATCATATTTTCATTTAATGGACTCTATCGCGGTTTCATGAGATATTTGCACATGAGGCGGTCCGCTTTATATAATAACGATTTCTTTCTGTGTGACCGCCTCGACGACCTCAGCCGAAGTCTCCATTTCAGTTCAGAATCCATCTTTATCCCTAACACTTGGATATTTATCTAACCAATCTTCAAATATGTCTTCATTAGCGTTTCGATAGATCGTGCTTTAAATGGTTACCCGGATGCCATATTGCGAACAACGACGATATTTTAAATGGGGAATAAAGAAAGATCTTCAAAAAGCGGAATGAAAATTCTTGCAAAATGAACGTAGAAATTAATAAATAATTCGGATCGGACGTTGAATCATTTCGTTGAGTTCACATTTCTCATGGAAAACTTACGGAAAGTTCTCCTCCCTCTCCTCCTGCGTTGCTTTTCTTTGTTTTTCTTTTCCTTCCAAATATATATATAATATATATATATATATATATATATATATATATATATATATATATATATGAAAATTATCTCAGTTAACCTGTAGAAAAATACAATATGCATAAAAGTAAAAGACAACAGGAAAACTATATTTTTAGCCAACGCGTTTCGTCCAATGTGGACTTTTTTGCTTTGAAAAGGTCCACATTGGACGAAACGTGTCGGCTAATAATAATTGTATTTTACCTATATATATATATATATATATATATATATATATATATATATATATATATATATATATATATATATAAATATAAATAAAAGCAAGAACAAAAGATATATAATCCATTTCATCCAGATAGATATTTTTATTTTTACAAAATAGTGATCAATGTAAATTTACAGAGCACTATTAATTTAATTGAGGATGAAATGGTTTCAAAAATGTCTTAAATTTAATTAAAATTAAATTTCGGAATTTGCTTGAGGATGAAATGGAACTAATGTCCATTTTTTGAAATTAAATGGCTTTTAGAACATTTTTGAAATATGGTTAGAACTGTGTAGCAAAAAAAACATACTTTAAATCAATTAATTTTTATATATATATATATATATATATATATATATATATATATATATATATATATATATATATATATATAATGTCTCCCTGTCGTTTTTGACTTATGAGTGTTTTACAGTTTAGTTTTTTTATGTCTCGTGTGAGAAAAAAACCTGAACTCAGAACTGAACTGGAGACGACCCGCACAGAAGATTTGTTTACAGTGGTGAAGGCTTGTATAGAACCAGTCACATTTTTTGAAGATCTGAATACAGAGATTTGGTGCACCGTGTGCCACAAGGTCCCCAAACGACTCTCTGTATGTTCTGAATTCAGAGTTGTCCTTCTCCTAAACCAGTTGCCATCCAAGGCTATAGAACCCGGATTCTCCTTCTGTTTACCAATAGCTCGGTGGAGAAGTGGATTCATAAATTTCCAAAGGGTATTAGCACGTAAGTGAATGCAATGGACTATATATGCATATAATCGTCTATTTGGACAGCAATCCATCATTTTATACATGTTTCGTTAAATACAAGGTACTGCAATTCAGCTTTTTATTTAATTTTTATTGTGTTGTTACATGTGTTTACTTTTATGGACCCAAAATGATTAAAACTGCCCACAGTTTCTTCATATACGGGCGCTGTCTGCAACTCCTTTAGCCATTACTAAAGGCGTTCTTTTTAGTTTTAACTAAAAGTGAGTTTTTTTTTTCTTGTAAGTGTCTAAAGTTATCGGAATGTGTTATTTTGCCAACATTCCCCTTAACGAAAATGTGCTGACAATGTTCTCAAAAATAAAAATATATATAATAATTTCAATTAATTGCTTTTGTTCAGACAGTAACAATTCCCCAGAAGTTTATTAAAATCGACCAAGAAGCTATGTGAGTAATTTTTTTTCAGTATTATGATGAAATTTTTGGGTGAATTGTCTGAAGTTAATGTTGACTCTGTCGTGGCTTACGGATATATATATATATATATATATATATATATATATATATATATATATATATTACGAAAATAGAAATCTAAAATTACCTCATGGAAATAGCTATTTCAACTAGCGTTACGCAAGTATATTTCAACTCAACTGGTTTGCAGATAAAGATAAAAACTTAAAAATTATATATTTAAAAAAGAAAAGGAAGACACAGCCGTTGACAATATGATTATGAAGTAACCAAACAAACCCGTATAGTGGTAAGGACAGGCGGATATTTTCTGGCTAAAATAGAAAGATTTAAAAAAAACATTACCCAGATTTTAATTTATATGCTCTGTCATAATAAATAAATTGAAGGCTTTTTGTGGACCAGTTTAAATATTTTATAGTATTAGTTTCACTTGGATTATATACGAACGGATTATTAACTGTACTATATAGATATACATATTTTCAAATTTTAAATTGATATTTTTTTTCTTAAATATAATTTTCCCCTCTTAGTTTTTAGATTAGGCTTCATGAATTTTAGATTTTATGCTATAGTGCGTTGACATAAGGCTAAAGCTTAGTGTCCACCGTTTCTAAACTAATAAATTCCGCACATAAATATCTATACCCATCATTGTGGCACCTTGCATTATTAGAAATATTCATAGAAATATGATTTAATTTTTCTTACCGGTTTATAAACAGGTTGTTGATTTTTTAAAACGGAAAAAATTGAGTTGAAAATAATTCACTAAGATTGTACTTGGACGATCCTAAGGGAAGAAGAAGGAAGGGGAAAGAGAGAGGTCGAGAAATTTTTTAAAAACACGAGTCAGAAAGAATCTTAGCTAGCATGTTGACCGAATTTTTAAAGACAATTGGAAGAATAGAATTAGAAATAATAAAAAAGAAAGAAAGGGAAAAATATCAAAACGGGCCGCTTGATGAAAAACCAGAACATACTTTAGAAAGACACCTTATCAATTTGGATAAAGGGAAATTTTGGGAACAATGAAAACGAAATCTTAATTTCTTTTATTCAATGACCGGTGGAACGAAATTCTGACCTGTTAAAAAGGTTTATAAAGATATTCAGATAAATTAAATTTTTGAGACAAAAAACAAGAGGTGAAAAAAAAACCCAGATCACAGATGGCGACAAACTGAACACAACTAATTAGCGGCAGTTGACAGAAGGTGAGAGAAAGCCAAGAATGCAGAAAAGGCAAAATTGGATTTTGTTTTTAAAAACAAGAACGATGTAACCACGCCCGAACGGAGGAGAAAGGATGCTCGATCAATAACAATTGGTCAATCTGCAGAAAAGAAGAAAAAAATGCCTGATCAGGAACCATTGGTCGAAAACGGTCAACATACGAGAGACTAAAATTTCCCCACAAAAAGGTGAAAACAATAGCGATAATGAGAAGACAGAAATAAGGCAGCTATTGGAATTATTGAGAAAACCCCTGACGCCGACAGACACACCCCAGTTTGTTGCGGCGTCAATAAAAGCAGGACCCCAGTCGACAAAAATATTAAAGAACTTAACTGCCCCTTTGCGGGCAAAAAAACAAAAATCCTTCCAGCCCAAGTCGAAACAGAAGAGTTCAGCCCCGGACGGCGCAGTTTCCTCAGACAAAGAAACCTTCCAGCCCAAGTCGAAGACAGAAGAGTTCAGCCCCGACGGCAGCGAGAAGAGAATCAGACAAGAAATATTCCAGCCCAAGTCGAAGACAGAAGAGTTCAGCCCTGGATTTCAGATGCGGCAGCGAGAAGAGATCACCGGACCACAGAGAGTTGCGGCTGAGTTGCGGCAAGAGATCTCCAGCCCAATCGAAGACAAGAGAATCCAGAAGTCGACGAAGAAGAAGAAATTCGAAGACAAGAGAAAGCCCAAGTCGAAGACAAGAGAAAGCCTAAAAAAAAAGAAATACAAAACGAAGAGAAAAAACGAATGATCGATAGAAATTAGCCCCAGATCGAACCAAAAACGAATTAAAATTGAAAAGGTTGTGTGATAGAAGCTTAATTGCCATAGTCCACCGGGTTGGGGAAATGAGAACAAATGTAATTAAGATATAAAAGGTTGTTACCCATTTTTTTTTCATCAAATCTTTTGTCTCGTGAGTTTATTTTTCTTTTTAAAGGCAACTTTACAATCTCCTGCTGGTCCCGTCAAGATTAAAATGGGTAGACAGATAAGTTGCTTTTAGTGACCAGGTATTGGAAGCGATATGATCATCTGACATGGAGCGACATGGACCCAGGAGGAGCGACCAGGAGAGCGACGTCATAACCAAAGGATCCGACCCTGGGCCAGGTGTGTAATATATATAACCACAAAATTAAATATAATCATTGGATTCTTTTTATCGGAATATAGCCTTTATATATATAGGAGAAATATCCTGAACATACTTTAAAGACCCTACAGTAAGCTAACGATTTCTTATTCAATGAGAAATAAAAGGTTTATAAAATATTGTGTGTTAAATATAATAACGTTTTACCCGCCAGATGTATCACAACTACAACTGAAAAATTACAACATAAAATTTGTTACAACTGCATCTAAAAATATTAAAGAACTTAACAAAAACAAAATAAACTTGAAGGAGCAGTTTACTGTATAATATACTCCATCATCTGCCGGGATTACCAGAGAGAGAATATATTGGAGAAAACTCGAAATGGTTTTAATACAAAATCTATATGAACACATTAAGCCATTAAAACCAAAAAAAAAAAAAACAAACAAAAACACAATGCATCAAACGAATTAGTTACGCACCTTAACAAGAATGAGCACAAATTTGAAAAAAATTACACTCAAATTAAATGAGATAATGTATATATATATATATATATATATATATATATATATATATATATATTTATATGTGTGTGTGTGTTTGTGTGCGTGTGATATATATATATATATATATTTGTATGTGTGTGTGTTTGTTTGCGTGTGATATCTCTCTCTCTCTCTCTCTCTCTCTCTCTCTATATATATATATATATATATATATATATGTATCACCTTCATAAAAATGTATTCGACAAAAAGTGCCTGATATATTGTCAATTGGTCAAATTCTGCCGAAATGGGTTGGGCTGAGATTTTATCCCTGGTTACGCACTCAGATATATATATATATATATATATATATATATATATATATATATATATATATATATATATATATAAACAACTTCTCTTTCTTGTCCTGTGGATTCTCTTCTCAGATTGTGCTTTATTTCCAATCTATGTATCCCATCATTATCTCCAATCATTTGAGAAACGAATCTTCCACGATCTTTCAGTGAAATACTGTTTCCTGATCTCTGGGCAACGCCTTGAAATGACATAGACAGTAAATTGGGGGTAAGAGGTGAACAAACAGAGAAAAGGTCGTCCTAAAGTAATTTGAGCGTTTTAATTACGGATAGTTAAGCTCGTTTAGCCAACTGCAGAGATGCGTTAAAAAGTGGTAAATTGTGTTCTGATTAGATGAGTCGTTCTGTCAATGATTGGTTATTATTTAATTTGATTTACGAAGAGTTGCATGAAAGGCAAGAAAACGGAGTTGCCTAGCATTTCCGATAGAGAAGGAAAACTAAAAACTACGCAATCTATTTCAGTGAGCTAAAAGGACTTAGAGAGAGAGAGAGCAGAGAGAAAGAGAATGAAATCTCTTTATTTTAACTTGGCGGAATGCAAATCTCTCACTCTCTTTTTCTTTTTATTCCATCGTTTCTGTCTGTCTCTCTGTCTGTTTTATACACCTAATTTGAGCCCGTTGGAAAATTCCTTTAGAAACAAAGAAATGAGTACTGAATAGAGATAATATCAATCCTCCTAGTAGATGGGAGGTAGTAGATGGTCCAGCATTCACTGCCATATCAGTGAATGCTGGACCATCTACTCCCAATTAAAGGGGGACATTGACGCCACAGGAATTTGATTCTACAGAAGAATTCTGAGAATACCTTGGGCGGAACATTTGAGCAATGACGAAGATTTAAAAAAGAATGGAAACAAAAAGAACACATATTTAAAATCAGAAAGAGACAGTTGAAATTCCTAGTGCTCATTATGAGGAAAGACGTCTATGAAAAATTGATACTCGCATGACAGATTGAAGGCAAAAGGGACAGAGGAAATCAACGTATAACTTACCCCGAGTGATTGAGCAAATGCCTAGAAGATTATTGCTGTTTCGTCTGGTTTGGTTCTTCTGTTCCGTATTTAGAGATACTTGATAAAATCTAACGAAAAATTTTATTAATCCTGGCCTGACAAAGCCATAAACGTAACGTAAACGTCACTTTGTTTTTGTTTTTTTTTTTGTTTTTCTATAAATATTATCTTGGCAATTGGCATTCCTCTCTGGCATCTGGGCTTTTCGAATTTAATCGAAGTACTAGATTAGCAGCTAGGTATCAGCCTTTTACCTTCGAAATTGCTTGATATGGCCGTAAGTTCTATGCTAACTGTCTTTTCTTGTATATCTTGCTTGGGGGCCTGTCTTCCGACTACGTTCATTACAGTCAACTCTGATCTTCTCAAATGTAAATGCAATGTCAATCGTTATATTCTCTTTGCTTAATTCCTATGTTCTTAGTATTTTCTCTTTCTTTCTATATTTCAGAGATGAGGCATTATTTACTCTATTTACATTATTCGGACTATTGTCCTTATCTTTGTCGCCATATTTACCACAACGTTTCGGCCGTTGTACACTCCGGTCTTTTTCAGGTGGTTGGAATGTCGAACTGAACCCTGTATTTCGCTGACTGGGGTTCTAGTTCTAGTTCCACATTTATTTCCACATAAAATCACGGGGTGAGATAAGGGAAGGTGGTAATTTGATTGTTATCATGTTACAAGAATTCAGTCTTTGAGAGATCGCTAAGAAATGTAAATATTTTTTAAAAGAATTCCTCTCATTTTGAATACTTCAGACTAATTCGAACCTATAAGTCTCTCTTTCTCTTTCCCCACATATATATATATATATATCTTATATATATATATATATATATATATATATATATATATGAGAGAGCTCTAAAAAGAATTCTCGCGATCA
>CAHIKZ030000584.1:600000-632500 GCA_903632075.3 Acanthosepion pharaonis
TATGTGTTTTATTAATTCATATATTCATTTTCATATCGTGGATTACTACCCATCAATTTCAAGGGAATTCTTTACATTAGCTTTGGAATTCACTACCGAGTACTTCGATCTATAAAAGAAGGAACTGGCTATCTTTATGACAATTAGAAAATTTCTCCTTATCCACAATAATGAAAAATGTATAAAAATATTTCAGGTGACCCATTTAACACGGCCATGGAATCGTTAGAAACTGCTCAGTCTGCCGATCTAGTTGGTTTATTCATTTTATATAACATTACTTCCCACCATGATATCAACATAGAGGATATATGGTTATATAGGGATGATGGCCTTATGGTGGCGAAAAATTCTACAAATTTAAAAGTGACAAAATCAGAAAATCAATCCATTGTAAGTCTAAAAATCTAAACCTGAATGTTAAAATCAACACAATTTCAAATAATTTAATCGCCCTCGATGTAAGACTATACTTAGTTAATAATACAAAAGAACCATACATGAAAACTACTGCAAACCCATTATATGTCCACACAAAATCTAATCACCCTCCATCTGTAATCAACCACATGCCCTCCTCCATAGGATATACAATTAGTAAAAACTCTTCCAATGAAAATGTAATTTATAAACATAACAAATTTTACAGCAATGACTTAAAAAATTGTGGCTATAAATGCCGTGACATTAAATGCACAAGACATAATATTAATAGGAGGAAAATTAGAAATATAAAAATCGTTTGGTATACACACACACATTTAACCAAATGGGTAGTATTAAGTTAAGGCAGAAGTTTCTCAATATAATTGAGAAACATTTCTCCAGTACTAATTCCGCTAAGCAAACTGTTTTTTAATAAACATACAGTTAAATTAAGTTACACTTGTACAGATAATCTAGAAAAATATTTAAAAAAAAAATAATAAAATTTTAAATCAACACTTAAACAAAAGTAATAATCGTTATTCCAAACCCGAAAACAATAAATGATAAATTCTGTAATTGTAGAAATCCTACCGAATGACCATTATAAATTAGGTGTCTTACTTGATTCTATTGTTTATCAATCTCATGAAAATCCAACAGTTGAGAAATTTTATATCGGTAGTACTAAAAATAGCTTTAAACTGAGGTGGTATCAGCATCAGTTCCCGTAGTATAAAAATAATGAAATGAAATTTAGAAACTTCTTAAAAACAATTTTTGTTCAAGGTAACTCTTTGTTTAATTCACCAAATCTGAACTCTGTATTTGTTTACAATATGTACGCCGTTAGAGCATGAATTTATCAAGATATGAATTAATAACACACATCCCTCCACTCTTGACTTTATGTCTCATTATTCTAATTTAGCTTAAATCTGAATTTTAATTGGTTAATCCACACTTGCACACAAGGATAGTTTTTTTTTAAGGCTGACGTTACGCTTCCCGCCCCTTTTTTACTTTTCAAAAGAGATAAAGTTTTGTTTTCAAATTTTTTAAATAAATCATTTTATTATATGTTATCTAACATCACCCAAGGAGGAAAGAATAATTTTCCGAAACATGAAAGTTTTTGTGTAGCGATGTAAAATGTTTTTAATGTAATCTATTATAATGAAATATTTTATTAATATTTTGCTCTGCGTTGTATTGAGCACTTTTTACAAAGTATATACTATGAACTGTGGAATCTAACTCCATATGTTATTTCTCTTTCATTAAATATATTAAATAATATAGACAAGCTTTGTCTATTATTTTAAGTAAGTTCCTTTCAGATTGTCTGATAAGCTTAATAACATTATCATTGAAGGACGAAAAAAATCACCATATTGATACATGTTTAAATCCAATCTAAGCTTTAGGCTTACATAAGCCATTATCAAAGATGACAATTACTTTTCAACATATCAATCAATAAACAGAACAATAATGATGGTCTCTTTTTGTTGTATGAAAAATTTCAAAGTAACGACTAACTAATGTATACGAGACGCGGAAGCGAAAATCGCGTCGCAGCTCGTGATGTCACACAAGACCACGCGAGAGTGAAAACGAGAAGTATTAATTATGGGAAGACGTTGGTATAAACCAATGAATTCTGTTATCAATTATAGGCATTTAAGAATGTTTGTGGATATTTTGTAGTTTATTTTGTTCATGCGAGGTTTCAACTGTTTTATGTATATATCTTGACGAATTTTTAGTTTTTGTTTATTGTTTTCATGTTTAAGTATAGTTGTGTTTTCAACACGGATTTTTCCGGAATTGTGTACGCGGCCAGGCATGTTGATTTAAATGCCTAAATATGTTAGTATTATCATTCAAATGCAGAGTCAAGCGTCATGAAAGCAAGTTTGTGGTGTGATCAACATAAATATTATTTAATCCATTGGAGACACAATCTCCCAAAGGTCACTTAAATTTGTAAACTATGTTGTTTTTTTTTTTGTTTTTTTTTTTCAGATCGCTAACGGGGAAAGGGAAGAATCATTGCGAACAATTAAGTTGGATATACTAGATATAGTGTAGTATATGATTAATCTCAATATGGGGATTTCCTTTCGTCCTTCAATGATATTATTATTAAGTTTATCAGACAATATGAAAGGAATTTATTTAAAATAGATAGACACAACTTGTCTATATTATTTAATGAAACATGCATCAATGAAAAATTGCTGCCTAAATATACACAATATCTATATCTATATCTATATATATATTAAAAGTAGCTTAGAAGTTGCACGGAGCTATAAGTATGGAGCACACAGTGTGTATCGAACTCACTACTCAGTCGCAATTGATCTGGCAATATATATATATATATATATATATATATATATATATATATATATATACTTATTTGTCGATAGTCATTCTCATATATGCGTGTTCTGTTTGCTGCTTTGATAGGCAAATACTGATTTTATCTTAACAGTGAAATTCTAAGAGATTTTAATTAAAGGTTTGCTCCTTGATAAATATTTAAAGAACACCAAAATGTGTCAGTATTTAATTATTATTTTCATTTGCAGTGTTTATACTTTTTAGGAATCTTGCCTTCTTCTCAATCATAATATGTCTGGTACTGCATTTCCCCCCAAAATTCATGATGTTTCTTTTATATAAAATTTAGATAAAAATTAGTTCCCTCAAAAGAAAAGAAATGAAAATTCAGAATATAGTCTTTTAGGCTGAAAACCTTACTTAATAAGTTATTCGATTATATTTCTAACACAATCATTCTTTTTTATTTGTATTGATAAACGTCTCTTTATTATAAGAACGCATTTCTTTAAATAGAATAATGAAGATGAGTAAATGATAAGCATATCGAATCCCATTGTGTATTAAATTAATAAAAATCTATTCAAGTAAAAATTTTATAACTGTTTAATTTCACATGGGATGATAATGAAGCTCGCGATAATGAATTTGCTTAACCCTAGAACACTAACCATGGGTATATAATAAATGTAAATTTCCTATTTTTAATTAAAATTTTCAATAACTGATTTTCTTACCTAAATAATATGTTTTTCAGTTCCTATTAATGTTAACTCAAAGTACAAAGTTTGATGTGCCTGCATGAAAAATATTTCAAATAAAGAATTATATTTTATTTATTTATTTTTTATTTATTTATTTATTTTTTTGATATTTTCAAAATCGTGCATAATATACACATGGTTAGTGTGACTTTAATTGATGGTTAGTGTTTTAGGGTTAGTAGTAATGGTATCTTTGATAGTACCTGTTTCCCTACAGACAATAGTCTGCATTCATTATGCAAGCAGTTAAGTGTTCATATCAGTTGAACTTTATGAAACATTTTTCTTAAAAGAGTCATGCAAGTAAATAGAAAAGTTCATTAACTGTCATCGCTCTTTTTTCAGGTTTCGTGATGATCTGGGAAGTGTTTTGACGGAGGACGGTGAGTGCGGCGATGAGATCAGATGACCTATTGGGATGGCCAGGGATGCATTCCAAGACCTGGGCCGACATAATGCGAGACAGGAGAATTTCTTTGATGTCAAAGAAAAGAGTACTGAGCTGCCACGTGACATCTGTTCTCCTCGCCACCGAATGTCGGACGGTTTCCACAAAGATGAAGAAGAGACCCGAGGCAGAAGAGATATGGTTCTACAGAAGGATGCTATAGAGAACATAAAGTTCGCGTGTGAGCAACGATGAGGTCTTGGAAAGTATGCAAACAAGGAGGAAGCTTATACTTAACATAAGGAAGACGCAGATGAAATTTTTTGGAAACGTAATGACATGGAGGGCCTGGAGAATCTGATACTCACAGTTCGAATAGAGGGAAAAAGAGATAAGGGAAAATAACGCATGACATACCTGACGGATTTAAGCAAGTGGATGGCAGAACGTAGTCTGGGGGAGTTGGCAGAGGCACGGAACTTATTTAAAGCTACAAGGGGTACAGGATGTGGAGAGCCATGATCGCCTATGTCCTTTCAGCACATAAAAAGAAAAAGAGTATCTGTTTTTAAATCTTTTGCTTTATTTTTCTGGGAATTTAACTTCTTGGGCATATCATTGTTTTATCTTCTAATTACACGTGTTACTTACTTTCGTTGCTGAGTTAATGTGGGTTTTGTTATTGGGTCAAGATTTATTGTTTGTGATTTTGTCGCGCTCGTGTATAGAGTCCGATGAAGTGTTCCTTTGTAAAGACGAAAACAAAAAAAAAGTAATCATATAAGTAACCATATACAGATTAATGATTTACCATTCCTGAAGTAGATGAACACCATACCTGACAATCATAAAACCGTGTACAGATATAACGAAGTTATTTAAGGACGACAACCTCATCTTTTCAGGTTAACATTTTCGTTATGTAGGATCATTTCTTGTTGAATAAAAATAATCTTGTCACATCCTTTTCTTGTTTTGTTTTTTTATCATTTCACAGCGATAATGTCCCTAAGAGGCAACGGATTATATGGAGAAAAAGAGAATTTAAAGACTTTTTGAGACAAAGCAAGGAGAATGGAAAATAAAGGACCATGATTCAAGACTAACGATTGCTATTAGAGTTGCATTTAAATTTTAAAGATAGTTGGTGGCAACGAATTAAGAAATCAGGAGTGAATTCCACAGGCGAGTAGTGCGAGTAAAGAAATCATTAGAATACAACAGACGGTTTCATCTAGCGAGTTCAAGTAAAACGATGTTACCAATCTAGTAGCACACTTAAATTCATACAGTTGAAGGTATATATATAGGAATATATATATATATATATATATATATATATATATATATATATAAATATAAAAAAAAATATAGCACATGACCAAAAGGGAATGGGGGAAGGCTGGTATTCAGTCTGTGTTATCTTACACTTAGCTAACCACAATTACTGACCCTAAAACCTCACAATATTCCTTACACCAAAACAACACATACTTACTTACCATTCTTTTTGAAAGTAAGATTCTTAGGTTTCTTTCAGCTACCATAACACCTTAGACCTTATGAAGTCGTAAGGTATTCACATATGTTGAGTTTGTCTTTGGAGTGTAGATGAAAATAACAACATTTAAAATGAAACTTAAGTGAATATTTCCAATGATTACAATTTATTTACAAGAATCTAAACAAAATAGTGTTTGTAATAACCATCCCCAATCATTAATTTTGACAGAAGTTAGCCTAACTAAATTAAAACGGGCTTCAAAATTCAAGCAATGATTCGACCAAGAATTCACTCAAATACAGAATCATCTAAACACAACAACATATATACGAAAAGCACAATCGAAAAGACGAAAAGCATCCCGCATTCATTGGAGAATTGACATTCCTGGTTACCTAAATGGTGAAATGAGAGAAATTAAATTAAAGTAAACGGAGGCAAGAATAAAAAGGGGTCAATATCGATACATCCCCGAGCTATGCTAACTTGACGAAAGAAACTAAAGCAAAAAATAATCCTGAACTACCCTATTTTGCGCGGGGTTGAATAGCGATTTTTACGCGTAGATTAAATGTGACACAAGGCCGAAATTCTGGGTCACGGGGCGAGGCTCGTGCTCACTATATTCAGTCGAAATTGTTCTAGAATAACAAACTTGTTACCCATTACACCACGTCGAGGTGTCCGATGCACCAAATATGAAAGCTAATCAGACTGCCATGACAATATTTGTAGAAAAGCCAGAAGAAAGCTACGACAGGTCGCTTAGAAAGTGACTAAAGCCGAGATACTCAGTCAGCATCAATTAAATTACAGATACTTATTTGAATTTTGTCAAGAATCAAGGAGCAGTGGTATTCAATTCACGGAAGAATGGCAATTTTATAAATATATAAGATGTATTCTGGCGAGAAAAATATCGAGCACGATACAGATATCCAACATTCATGACAGTAGAGCTAGCAATTGATTCAATATAGTGGCTTCACTTTATCTCAGTGGAAAACATGTGTCCAAGAAGGTCCACCTGGAGGTTAGCATCCGCCGTATAGCTGGGTTCTATTTTCATATGACTTACACCAATTTATCATAGCTGATCCATACACCGAACCTCTTGAATTGTTTAGAATTTACCAATTCCATATTCTCTATGATTGATGCAATGTAGATATCATCAAAATTATCATTCCAATTCCATTTTATAGTTTCTGTTTTGAAATGGTTTATTTGAATTCTTGCATCGTTGAACATTTGTATAGGATGCTGATATTTTTGCTCAAAATAATTCTCGTACCATCTATGTACACCTGTGATATAAGCATAGCCCTCACATCATCTTCAGTACGGGGCCCTGTAAAAGTAAATAAATGTTGTTTTCTATTTTTCGTTTCGTTTCGATGATGTACGTTATATATCAAAGTTTTCGTCTGATGTAAAAAGCTTTAGATTCAGATTTCAGGCATTTATTGGTGTTTAGTTTCACTCAACTGATAAAGAAACATTCAAAGTTTAATTAAGTATCGCTATGTATCTGTAAAATCTCAGTAAAACAAGGATTAATTCTCAGTAGAAATAAATTAGCCGAGAATGGCAGGATGCAGTCATATTGATCTGCATTGATTTCTTTAGAGATTAACATCATTGCAATACATAATTTTTATGTAAAGTGTAATAAGGAGGGATAGCTTCATGTCGTGTCTATTTTGGTGTAGGCAAACATGACACACTTTTTTCATTATGTATAAATTTCTATGCTATCTTGAAAATAATGGAGCGTTTCTCCATCGATTTCTCCAGGGTTTGGAATTCCTAGTTCGCTTTATCCTAGATTTAGTACCATACAATGCTAGAGAGCCAGTTTTACTCTACTATTTAACACTTAGCTGTTAGGAGAAATAAACTTTCCATGCCATAGCTAATGGCATAAATGCGATAATGAACGCAATAGACTCGGCCAGAGACTGAACTCAAATGCTTCTACTCAGGGATAAGACGCACCCCTTGTTTAGTAATCAAACCCTATAAATTATACCTCTCCATTTTCATTACGTCCAGCGTTTTCTACTCTTAAAAGAATGTTTTTAAACATAGACTAATATTATTCTAATTTAGTTCTATGATAATTCTTATTTTATTTTACGGCAGATTTAAAGATTTTTTGTAGCTGTGCATAGTACGTACCTCTGATTTTACTCACTATTTTCCAGGAAAAATGCGTATTATACACGGGGAGTTACGGTATATTACAAATCTATTAGCCTATTAATGAGATTTATATATCATATTATGTACTTCTATAGGAATAAAGGTTTATTTTTTCTGTCAAAATTTTCTGCAAATATTATAATACGAAATTTGCATGAAACTTTTCTCGCGCCCATCGCTTCTGTTTCCTCCTCACAGCTCAATTGTTTCTCTTGATATACAAACATTTGATGAATACAACACAAAAGAAAAAAAAAAAGAAAAAAGCACCTGCACATTTAAATGTCTTCATCATATATATATATATATATATATATATATATATATATATATATATATATATATATATATATATATATATATTTCTTGAATTTTCTAGATTTTTCGACTAGGGTTATCAATTATAATTACTTGTAGAACTTCGTAGAATGTTTGTTTATTAATATGAAATTTAACGTATCTCTTAATACCAAACAATACATCAACGAAAAAAGCGACATCAGTTTATTAGTATTAGTGCTTTATCATGGAAAAGAAAATGAATCATATCTTCAAATGAAAGCTTAAAAATACTCTTTATTTCTTATTCCAAGAGTTCTTATAATATTTTCCCAACGGGATTTTAATTCACAAATATTTAAAGAAATATTAGAGTTTCTAATATATGCAGAGCTAATGTACTAGTATCGATGTTCTTTGCATTTGTTTAGGTTTGAATTGATAAGAATTCTAATGTACATATATATTTCAGAGTCCCTAATCACGAAGTTGTCAGTGCATTAAGCTCTGTGAATGATGTATCGTTGTTGATAATGCTTCAATTTCTAAACTTAGAGGAACTGAGTAATAAATGTACTGCGAAGGATAATGTTATGCAATGAGTTGTATTTACTGAAAGAAATCGCAACGCCATCACTGCAGAGATTCTTGTAGTAGCCCAGTGTAAAAGAGAGCGAATCATGCTTGATATCAACTTAACTGACAGAAGGAGCAACACAATGGATTCACCAGCAGACTGGAATGGATGACGTAATCGAAGCCACCAAGAAGAGCAAACATAGATGGGTTGGCCAGGACACTCCACTCAGAAACAACAGATAGACTATTAGAGGTAATGTGTCAACTGCAAAGCAGTGAATAAGAAGAGGTCAGTCAAAGCCAAGATGGCGCGATGTTCTGACCCAAAACTTTTGAAGTGTTAGAGGTCAAACAGGAAGTGTGAAAAGACCCTGGATTTAGATTTGGACGAAATCTATGAAAACGATTTTAAAATCTTTCGTTTCTACCTTTCCCTCAAATAATAACCTTATTCATTCATACATGTATAAGAAATAAAAATTTAATAAATGTAAGTCTTGTTCGTGTTTTATTTTTCTTTATGCATTAAGTCACCTCACTGGACACACTCAAGGCCTACTACAGTGAAAGGGTAAAAGATTTATCATGTATCATATTTCTGATTGATGAATCAGATATCTTGGAGTATCTTATTATACACTATTTACATTATTCGGACTATTGACCTCATCTTTGTTGCCATATTTATCACAACGTTTCGTCCATTGTACACTCCGGCCTTCTTCAGGTGGTTGGAATGTCGAACTGAATCCTTTATTCCGCTCGCTGGGTTAGCCTCTTCTAGTTCCACGTCCTATTATAATCGTGTTTGTTCTTCCCTTTGATAGATCTAACGACCGTTACGCCTCGACAATACCTAATAAATAATGAATTATTCCGCTGTGATCGCGTCGAAAGAGGGGAAACGATCCTATTTGGTTTTAATGAGAAAATGTATAAATGAAATAAAGAAACAACGAAAGAAAGAAGATGGAAGTGTCTAACGGCTGTTTAAAATCTTTCAATTAATACCCAATTCTTTAAATAACGATCATCATTTATATGTATAATTGTTATTGCAATATTCTGTTAAAGTTTTTAAGCTCAAATATTTAACGATGCGATAGGGAAATTTCTACGGATATGCTATTGTTGTAGAAGTCACCATGAGCTTATTCATTTATTAACATAAGCCTGAAGATTCATCAAGATAGTAAAATATGGAAAACCGTAAAAATATTCACAGTAATGTTCATTAGTAAGTCTGAATGCTTGAACTGATGTTTCGTGATATATTTATATGCCTTGAATGTTCATCGTCTGGGCGGTTATGACACTCCATAACTTCCTATCATTTATAGCTCTAAGCCATACGTACTTCCTTTATTCTTTCACTTCATATTCATTTACTGATGTTTGTTACGTACCATACAATGCTCACTGTTTCATCCTTTCTCTCTTGCCATCAATATATCACGTGAGTATCAAATACGTCAAGCAACACCCCCACCCAAGCTTATGTGTCCCTAAAATTTCAACGCACTCTTTCTGATTGTAAATACAAGTGGATTTTATTTCCCGTTTTACTTAAATTTTACTTATTGGTAGTAATTTCAGCAGCCATTTGTAGAACCACTTCATGTTTCATCAAATCTCTGATTCTTCTCTAATTGACCAACATACAATGCCATATGATATGAAATAACGTTTCTGCATTTTCGCCTTTGTTTCTAATGCCATTTCCTTGTTTCTGGGTTCACATATGCTATAAAACTCTATAAAAAATTCTCAAATCATCATTATATTCAACATAAATAAAGTGAGGCCCTAAAATATGGCAGTTTGCCTCAGAATTCATATTAACATATGGGGACTATTAACTGGTGTTTTTTCCAACTCAGTTCAGAATTTTTCAGAGTGAAATCTCTACTGCCTCTACGACTGGAAAATTTTATTTAACGAGAAAAAATATATTCGTGAAAGTGGTTCAAGATTAAATCTAACGAAATGCCGAATTTTTTTAGCCCAAACACGTTCCTGCAATTGTCAAAATTAATCAGAATTTAAAGCAAATTTAGGAAAAAAAACATTTTTATTTGATTTTATCGTTTCATGTAAATATCTTTTCTTCCAAAAATAGGTTTTACTAAATTATTTTGCCAAAACCCAACGACACATCGATATTTGTTTTCTTCAAACATCGTCTTTACGTAATATTGAGCCTTGTGTTTTAGAAATAAATTCTATAATGACTGGTTGTTTCTTTTTTTTGGACTCACTCCATTCGTTCTTTCTTACATAATTTCTGGAAAATACTTTACTTACGTCACGAATATTTACTTCGAATATATATATACGTATATATTTTGGAAGATATTTTATAGATATTTTTTTATTTTTCCTTTCTCACGCCATGCAAATTCAAATCGATAAGTCTCCGCAGCCGTTATATTTTGACATGAAGTATGCTTTGTATTAAAATGAAAAGCAATGAAACATGATCGTGTACACTTAAGTTGACTAAAACTGGAAAAAACGATATATATATATATATATATATATATATATATATATATATATATATATATATATATATATATATATATATATATATATATATATATATATATATATATATATATATATTAAATTATATTATGAAAATAATATAAATCGCTAAAACGTGCAGAAAGGTCTGTCAAAGAGTGCATTAAATGCAGGTGTTTTGTAACAGGAACTTATGATTGTGGGGATTCACAAGATCATGTGTATTCGTGTGTAAGTGTGAATTCACATAACACCTATGAACAGTTTCTTTGTATATTCGAAGACCTTTAAGTCCGACAAGTAAAAAAGATCAGAGTTCAAATCTCGGGAGAAGATAACTTTTTTTTTCAATTTCCTCACAATGCCACGGACTTAACGCTCGTCGAATATGTAACACCTTGATTTTTGTGATATATGAAAAAAGAATGATAAAGAATTGGTAAAAAAAAGTCATGAATAATTTGCCCTATGTAATAAATTCAAGAAACCTAAGAATTCTACTTTCAAAAAGACATTTCATTTAATTTTGTTATTAAATTCAGTATTTCTATCCTAAAATTCTTCTGGAACTAAATTTTTATTATCCATACTTTGTTTTGATTAATTTAAACTATTCCTTACATGTTTCTTTTCGTCATCTCATCTTTTTCACTGATTTATTTAAATAAAATAATATAAATATTTATCGTTTACCTTACAGAACTGTGTAATCCAACACAATATCTTGTGCACAATTTCAAAAACTCCTGAGGGCTTTTCATAATTAATAAATTTAAATTCAAACTCTGATATTTAATAATTCAAATTAATCTAATTTATTTTAATTTTAATTTATCAACAAAAGAAAATTTATTTTTATTCAAATATAATAAATGACTCGATCAGTTTCCTCTCTTTCTGAGATGAAGATTATTGTATAATATCTACTTGGATTAAGTTCCCCATTTTGTGCATTATACAAACACCAATATGGCTCCAGTAAACCCCACCATTGCTTTACTTAGATGACCTATCACCGTTCATATACATTAATGTATTCGGACTGGCGTTTTCGTCTTCCTTTTTATCGTTATAATTTTGAACCAACAAAGAGTCATGTGCTTAAAACTGATATTGGGAGATTCATTGATATAATATGACTAAAGTCTTCATCGTGGTTATTATCGTCGTAAAGCTATGACCGTTTATAAACTCCGATCTTTGATTTCTGATATGATTATTCATCTTTACGGTACACGGACGCAGCACAAAAAGAAAAGAATATCAGTGACGTGTTCATTCAGGACGTAGACGATCATGGCGCTTCTCCTTCCTTTATCCCTTGCAGCTCTCAACAAGATCCTTCCATCTTGCACCTCCCCAAGATTACTTTCTGCCATCCCGCTATATCCATGTCAATCGTTGTTTTCCTTTGTCTCTCTTGCCCTCTATTCGTCCTGTGATTTAGATTCTGCAGGCCCTCGTTCCTCATTATGTGTCCCAGATACTTCAGCAGCCTATTCCTGATGTTAAGTATAAGCCTCCCCCTTCTTTGCATCCTCTCTAAGATCTCATCGTTGCTCACAGGCTCGGTCCATGATATCCTTAGCATCTTTCTGCAGAACCACATCTCCGACACCCCATGTCTCTTCTCCATCTTTGAGGAGACCGTTCAACATTCGCTGCCGTAAAGAAGGACAGATGTCAAGAAACAGCTCACTATTCTTTTCTTTTTTAGCAAAGAAATCCTCCTGTCTCACAGTATTCTGCCCAGCTTTTGGAATGTGTCCTTGGCCACCTCAATACGTCTAAATATCTTAGTTACATATGCCGTACCTTGTCAAAACGATTCCCAGATATTTAAACTTTTGCGTCTGCCTGGTTGTATTGTTCCCGACCTGCAGATCGCATTTCGAGCTCATCCATTTACTGATGACTATGCATTTTGTCTTCTTGTAGTTTGTGTTTAGTCCCTTCTTCCCATTTTCCGTTACTATCTTCTGTAAGATGATTTGTAATTTTTTTTCCGTGTTTGATATCAGTACTGTGTCATCTGTGTATCATATGTTGTTAAGATTGTGACCGCCAAAGCTAAATCCGGGTAGGGTGTCCAATTCTCTCAGAATTGCCTCGCTGTCTAGGTTGAACAGGTCGTGTGAGAAGACGTATCCTTGCATTACGCCCTTTTCTATTTTTGTCTATTCGCTGAACTCATTCACTATACACATGCATGCTGTTTGATTTAAGTATAGGTTCTTGATTATTTTGATACCTTCCCCGAATATATCGAGGTTGCTGAGCAGTTCCAGCAGATCCTTATGGAGTACCTTGTCAAAGGTCTTTGCGTAGTCTATGAAACATAGGTACACTCGGCGTTAACAAAGTTTTTTGTTGTCGGACTCTCTATTTTGAGGTGAGAAATTAAACGTATTGCCTGTTGTCATAATCGGATACATTTCTTCAGCATGGTTATAATAGTCATATAATTTTGTCAGATGTTCACTATTTTCTTGTGAATTTTTATGATGATGGTTTAGCCTATTTATACATTGTTCTTTTCGGATCAATATCTTCATCTTGGTCGTTATGCAATTGTTCTCACGCTTTTTGTATCTTTTTATATCTGAGATGAATTCAACATTATTTTATGAGGTATCATTATACTCTTTGTTGCGCCATAAAAATTTGACTCTGGGCTTATCCTTAGTGAAATGAATAATTACCATTATTATACATTGTATTCTTCAGACTAATAACCTCATCTTGCTTTCTCCACCCTTGTCGATTCTACTATTTGCTGAGATAAGTAATTATATTTATTGTGTAGCAATTCATTTGGTCGTTAAAATCATAGCGTTTTGGCCGTTGTCCACAACGGTCTATGCATTTCTGAGATAAGGGATCATATTTATTGTATATTGATCTATTTGGATTAGTTTGATTATCATAAGTGTCACTGTCATAAAGATTGAACCAACTGATAGCCAGATCTTTAAAACAATTTGGGAATCATCATTGACCTGTTAGAACTAAGGTTTTCAACATCTTATAATATTATGATTGTGGTGCTTTTTCTCTTTTAATTTCTGACATGATTCATCCTTATAATTGATGGATATAATCAGACTAATAACTTTAATCTTCGGTGTTATACTCCCTGTGTATTAGTTGTTCTCCTATTTAGCTGTTCTCTTTCTGAAATAAGAAATAGTCATTATTTTATATTAATTCATTCGGACGATGGTTCTCATTTTAGTTAACATTTTTTTTCACATCTCTGCATTATTCATTATTTTTCTGGGAATTACAAATAGAGCAGTATCCAAATAAGAATGAAAAATTAACAAAAACAAGATAACCCCCTATATTAGATTAGTTATGATAGAGAACCATTTTGTGATATTTATCAGGATGCCATTTGCCAACCTCCGGGAGAGCAACCCATTAAACCGCCTCGGATTCACGTTTTGGACTGTTATGAAACGGAATGATCATATTGAATCAATTTCTAGCTCTTCCGCTACGAATGTTGGTGCATTGTGCCGTGCTGGAATAAATTCTTGACAAAATTCATGTTGCCCATTTAAAAAACTACCTTTTGAAGGAACATTAAATATCGCATCCATATGTTGTCTGATACAACTGCTATATATATCTCGCTATTTTCGACATTCATGATAACTATCTGTAATATTATCGGTCCTGACCTGGCATCTGAACATCAATTACATTTACAACGTTGTATTATGGTTTTCCTCTGTTTTTTATATAACTATATTCAAGGCGATTTTTCTAATGAATCAATGGTACTTTGACCATATTTCCACATTGGTAGGTACTAGTGTGACAACTATTTCTCATCATTTTGCATTGAAATTTACTAGATTAAACTGTAATATCTATGCTACTCGTTTCTTTGTTTTAGCTCTGTTATTCTGAGAAGAGAATTGTTGATATCCAAAACGCTGGCTTGATACTGTCCACTTATAGACTAGACTTCACCTTTTCTCTTTGAAGAATCCTTGTAATCGTGCAACACCCTCCACGGTCGTCCAAGACCTCCAACAGCGCGAATGGTCGCTGAAGTGACTGCTTCAATCCAGAGCTAACCTTATCCCACATTGTGATTTAAGGTTGATCACAAAGCAGCTAAGATCGAATCGTCGCAGGTATCTTCGGGATGGATTGGCCCAAACAGATCGATGACGTACAGGAAAAACATAAGATTCTAATAAATAGAACAAATGTAAATACTGTTTCATATCAGTCCTCCGTACATTAATTGGTTTATAACAGAGTTCTCATGCAATTAATTATCAGCCCAACCCGCGTCTAAATCGGAAATCATATTATTGTTGACTTAGTAAAATTTGGTTTGCTATTGTTGGTAAGGTTCGGCACAAGGCTGAAGTCGGATGGGTCTGTTCGGCAGGCAATCACGTGTGGAGTATATCACGACCGGTGGCTGGGACGACTTCTCTGTTGACTAAATCGCTTTGCGCATTCGTATTTATAGACATTCGCCCAAACTGGAATGGGGATATGACGAGGTAGAAGCATTTCGGTGAATCTCGTTCAGTTTACGTCATAAATTTGGGGAATCCCTCTCTCCACCCTCTCTTTTATTATCCTCTTTCACCGTAATCTTCAGTGAGCGTGAGTGGTTCCTCCAACCTCATTGATGACTTATCTGTGCCTGCTACTATGAACAGTTTCCTTCCAGGAAAACCCAGTTCCGAATTCAGTTGTTTACAATATCTACTTTTTCGTTTTCCAACCCGCATCAACATTGCCTCCCAAGTCTGGGTCACATTTCCATTGTTCAAACTGCTCAACATATAATTCAAGTCGTTTATGCGTGAATTAAATCCTCAATTCTTCCCACGGCCTTTTGGTATTAAACCCTTCTCCTTTCAATGTCTATCAGTACATAACACTTTGTTAGTTTTAAACAAATTTTTCTTCCGTTTTACCGCCCCGACGACAAATAGTATCACATCCTTTTTGTGATCGTACTTCGCGGGGAAGAATATTACCTGTTGCTGCGCAGTCTGTAACAAGTGTAGTCAGTGGATGCTGGCAATTCTGAGAAACTCACTGACGGTTTCTAAATTCCATGCCACCTACGATCTTCAAAAATGAATTTCAATGTCAATCACCATCTTCCATCTTCCTGAATCCTGTTCTTTCATTATCTTTTTCTCTTCATAAGGTCGGTTCATTCTCTTTCCCTCTTGGTAATCTCTTGCGTCTTAGTATTACAAAAACTACATTCAGCTACATAAGAAAATATTACAGCAAGCTAGTAATATAAATGATCATGAATAAATCTTGCCTTTCACTAGCTATTGTTTTTTAGACGCTTCGTATGAGGTTATCTTTCTCTACAGCATTCATACTTCGGATATCAGTATTTTACCATTAATAGTATTTGCTTTTATTTATGTTTTTTTTTTCCTTCAGTTTTTTAGATTCAAGTTTACAGGACTTTGTTTAGGCATATTTAGTTATAACAGATCAGCTTATACTGAAGGTATTCACCATTACCCTATTGCGTTAATTTCTTTTGCATTAACGCTACTACTACTAATAGTAATACATCTACTACGTCTGCTACTACCAATACTGTTGCTACTAATAACAAATATAATTTCTGGTTGTCCTATAATTTATGAATTAAAACATCATACTAATGTATAGTTCTATTTTGCATTGATATCTTTCTATGCAGTACAGAAAATTGAATATTCTTCTTACTGATTGCATGATGTCTAATAATAAGTTACATTTAGAGAAGCATTGTCAAAGTGAGAAAGCTTCTCACATGCCAGCGCATATATCATCCTATGGCCGATGTTTTTAGTCCGTATGTTTCCTGCTCCGAATGTGGGAGAGGATTAGTTCAACTAGAACTCTCATACAAAAATAAAACAAATGCTCTTAATTAATTTGTGTCAAAGTACATGAAAGAAATAAAAACGTTTAATTAGTTATAAAGTGTTGAAACTTGGATAAGCATGGAATAATAATAATACAACACAAAATGTACGTAAACAAAATGTATTGAAACAAGGAAAGGGTACACAATATTTACAGTTAGTTTTGGTATATTCTTGGGAAGACTGTTCCTGCATAATGGGTTGACTAAATCGCAGTCGGGCAGAGTCTCTGGATTCGATCTCTTCTTACTATCTATTTTTCCCCCGTCTTCCGGTACCAACCCATATTTATATGGTCGGTACTCCACTTATGTAAATTAGGTGTATCGTACCACAACATAAAGAAAGGCAACAAATTCAAATGGGAAATTCAAGTGGATGAAGAATTGCAAATAAACCATACTACACATAATGCAGCGGCAAATAACCTAAAGAAGAAAATATAATTACAATGGGCAGAATGTAGACACGATTGCAAGATAAACCTCATCTTGGGAAATACTTTGCCAGTGCCAAACAAGCTGATGTAGACAAACCCCATACCCATTAATGGTTACGAATAACAGGATTAAAAACGGAAGCCTAACGTTTTATTTTTACAGCAGAGGACCAATGCTTGCTAATTAGAATTTACTAAGTAAACTTACTGAAAAATTGCGCTAAACCGAAATGCAGATTCTGTGATGAATATGCAGAAACAATTCGTTATCTTGCATTAGGTTGCACGGTATTAGCATCCAACGAATATAAATCCCGTCATGACAGTCTGGGCTAATATTTGCACTGCAAAATCTATTACGGGCATCAGTCTGAAAACCACCCGGACCCGGTTACACACATTGAACGTGTGACAATGTTATGAGAATTTACCGTGAAAATCGACAGAACAATCAAAACTAATTGCCTAGACATAGTGATCAAAGACCACAAAAAAGAATGTGATTTCTTCATGTATTTCATTTAGAGTGTAAGGCATCTCAGATGATCTTCAAATACTATCAAACTATAAGATCCTGAAGCAGAAATATTAAAAGTGTAGCACATGAAGACATCAATAATTCCAGCGTCGGTTGAAGCATTCGGATTGAAAAGGTTCTGATAGACTCATTGTAGGGATCCCTGGTGCACTTAACCTTAAAGAAATATTAAAATATTTTCTCAAAAAACTGATAACAACTTACAAATTAATTTATTAAATTCAAATGTGCGTGCTATTAGGTGGTTTTATGACCATACCTGTCCAGTTCGGAACCGGAAGGAAATGAGTATGCACCAGAAATCAAAGGAAATTAAATAGTAATAATAATAATAATAATAATAATAATAATAATAATAAAATTACCTCCTTATTGATATGACAATTCCTGCAGACTGTAATGTATCGTTGGAGATCTTCAAAAAGCTATCAAAATTCAAGGACCTTGAAATCGAAATCTCAGAGATGTGGTACATGAGAACATCAACAATTCCTGTTGTAGTTGGAGCTCTCAGATTGGTTGGCAAAGATTCCAGTAGACGCATTGAAGAGATTCTTGCTAACCTATGGCTAAAAAAATAATACAAAAAATGTTCTCGCAAGTATATCCCACACCTTAGAAAGTACTTTATCTATGTAAAATATGTATAATTTTTTTCAAAATTACTCAGCGAAAAATGTCATGATACCATTTTTGACCTTAAGTTTCTGGTTGGGACTCGGAAAGAAATGAGTACACACCAGAAATCAAATGAAATAAAATAATAATTTATAGTATAAAATGATAGTCCCAATGTATAATATGACTTATCATTTCTGACAGATCATATCACTGAAGTCCGAAAAATCAATTATTGTTTCATATGATGCAAGAGTAGACTCGAAAGATAACTGAGAAACTGGGTCTGGCTTAGGAATTTAGCATGCTCTGTAACATGAATGTAGAATTAATTCCTCTAGTAATGGAAGGGCATGGAACACCATCGAGAAAACTCAAAAAAGCGTGTAGGTTGAATGGATTTGATACCCAGAGGTTAAAGTTCTAGAAAGTTGCCATCATTTACTTTGTGAGGATTCAGCGAAAGTTGATTGAATTTTAAGGGGTCTTGTTAAAACTATGAATTATATTGGGTCTTATTGAAACCAAGACCTAGGTATAGAATTTCCACTGACTATATCAATGTGTCGATAGTAACGTAATAATAATAATAAAAGTAAGAATAATTTGGTCTGTATAAAAAATATTGTTATCGCTTTCGGCTAAGCGTCAATGATCGTCTGAAATAAAATGGTAGTTTAGGGCAGTAAGCGTTACAGATAAAATAAAGCGTACAGGGCCTCAACTTTGTATAAAATATGGGGATGATATATTAAAATATTTTTAACGACTGCTCTCCTATATGCAGAGTGAAATAAATTAGAAAACAACATGAGTTTAATCCTACAGGATTAAACAATGATTTTCTCATCCGAGGCAATTCTGCTTTATTTGATATGATTAGAGCTCATTAAATTTGCATATTTGAAAAAAAAGCTATTATATTCTACTCTATTAGACTTAATCTTATCTGTCTTTAAAGTTTCACATTTTCGATCATTATACATCGACCACCAGGATGTAGCATATAATAGCTTTCCACGGTTTATCTCTCTTCAATATCTGTTATTTAATCCTTTGTTTTTCAGCTGATAGCATTGGCATTGGTATAAAAATCATTTTGGCTATAGTCTTTAATAACAATGTCTTGTATATGATATTTATATGTATCTTGGTACTAACAGTAAATTAACAAAGAATGGTTACCTCATGGTTTTATATAGGCGGCTCGGGGTGATCTTCATATGATCTTTTGCAAGTGATATCATATTCAGTATATTAGTATATCATATATTAGTATATCTTCCAGTGTTATACTGCGCATTCTAATCCTGTGCATGTTGTATTTCTTCAATGTAAGATTGAACAAAAATAAACAATCAATAGTCACTTTATTATGTTCTCATAATCTCAATACTGCATACACGGCCTGATTTTACGATGTTTAACATCTAAATCTTGAGGAATAAGTTTTGGTGCAACCATTCTATATATATATATATATATATATATATATATTGTGTATTTAGGCAGCAATCCTTCTTTCATGCATATTTCATTAAAAACGACAGACAAGGTGCTTATATTTAGTTTTTTTATACAATTTCTCATGGGATCTAAAAATTTTTTTTCTTTTCGGATTATAAATTATATGAAAAAACTGTCCGAATGTTCTTTTTAGCCATTATCAAGGATTATATTTTAACTGTAAAAATTAGAAACATTTTGATGTATGTTTTTCATTTTTTTGTTTCAAAACAAGGTCAAGATACTATGACTATGTTCACAGTTAATATTATTAAGTGCTTTTTTTGTTTTTATTAATGTTTCCATTATTTTTAGCCTTTTTTTGCATGTGGATGATGCTATTATATTAGTGTTGTCGACAAGTATGTTCAAAATATATATATATATATATATATATATATATATATATATATATATATATATATATATATATATGTAATATTAACCTGTAAGTGTTCAGCCACAGATCTGTTCAGGTGTTATTTAATTTCGGTATAATCTTATATTTGCTATTGAAATTCTTTTATTCGCTGGTAATTTTTAATCATTCCTTCATACCAAGCCTTTTTAAAATTATAACTGCATTTGTTGGTTGAGTATTTTTTTTATATATTTCCTTCAAGATATATAGAGTTCCTCTGGGAATTTTGTGTTTTCTTTATAAATTAATAGAATTTAGTTTTCATTATTATTGTTGTTGTTATTATTGTTGTTGTTATTATTGTAGTTGTTTCTGTAAAACAGCTTTTCGTTTTTAATTTGAGATCATGCATAATGTATGTTCTCCGTCAATTCGTGCAACTTCAAACAAATAACAACTTTCGCAGAATATTTGAAGTGCCAAGCAAAATAGACTTCTGAAGGGGCTTTATTGCAATTTTCTTAATGTTGCAAGTTGGGTGAAGTAGTATAGACTCCAGCGCTCCATTTGATAAATATGGCGATGGTGTTCTGAATATCCCACATAGCGAGTGGAACAGCAAATTTGTCCAAAACGTGTGACAGCAAATATATTTAATTGTTAGATTAAGCTTTGAACTCTTGTATTTTAGAAATCATTACAGATAACTTACTGGAATTCTCCAAGTGTTTTTCTTAGCACTATTGGATTTTGCTTTATAAGAACGTATAATTACTCGCCGAGCTTAACAGAAGTATCGTGATGGAAGCAACAATAAACGAAATTAACATGTATATTATTAAAAAATCACAGCTAAGAATCAAAAGCTCATGAAAGATTGAAAATAATGTTCATCATTAATAAATGAATATTGAAATAAAGTTCAAATATAGATATATTATTCCAGGAATATTTTCCAAATTATTTAAGGGGATCTTCGCTCTCTTTAACCTATTAACTTTCTGTCTTTCTGTGCCTGAAAGTTTTTATGTACGATTTAATTTTCAATTTTTTTTTCACTGCTGTTTGGACTGTCATAACTGAAACTTCTCTCACGTGCTAAACGTCACATGGATTTAGTTGGATCTTTCTAATGGTTCCCTTTAACTCAAAGTTGAAATGATGATCCCTCTTCATGTTGTGACCTACTGATCCAGTTTGCCTCTCTAATGTTCCCTCTTTGTTAAGCGTGTTCACCGTTCTATTGATGGTTCGTGAATGGACTTGAAGATTGAAGCCAGAGTGTGAATGTTTGTACAAATACCTGAATTATATTTTTCCTCTTACTGTTGCGCAGTTGCAAATGCAGTGAGGTTGACACAAAACGATGTTCAACTGTTCTTTTTCTAGCTGAATAACTCAAGTGATTTTTCAGTGATTCTTGCTACAAAGTATATAAAGACGATTAAACGTGAAAACATGGAACAAAGAAACTCAATTAGTTTAGTTTTTTTAGATATTTAACATACTTTGGAATGGACAATTATGTTGTTGCACGATATATACAATTTTTTGTTTGTTATATATATATATATATATATATATATATATATATATATATATATATATATATATATATATATATATATATATATATATATATATATATATATATATATATATATATATATAATGCATGATTCACTGAATAATATAGACAAGTTTTGTCAATTTATTTTTAAGCAGGTTCCTTTCATATCGTCTGATAAGCTTAATAATAGTATCATTGAAAGACGAAAGAAAGTCACCATATTGATACACGTTTTTTAATCCTATGTAAGCTGAAAGCTTACATAAGCCAACATCAAAGATGACAATAACATTACAATAAATTAAACAATACACGGACGTGCCAAAAATGATAGTCTGTTTTTGTTTGCATGGAAGATTTCCAAGCAACGACAAACTCGTGCATACAAGAAGCTGGGAGCGAAAATCGCAACGCAACTCATGACATCACCCATGACCACGCGAGAGTGAAAAGGAGAAATGTTAAGTACGGAAGCCGTTGGTATAAACCAATGGCTTCTGTTATCAATTGTAGGCATTTAAGTATATTTGTGGAGTTTATTAAGTTCAGGTTAGGTTTCAACAGTTTTATGTATATAGCTTTAAGAATTTTTAGTTTTATCTATTGTTTTCAATATGCATATATATATATATATATATATATATATATATATATATATATATATATATATATATATATAAAGAAATATAGTCTTAAGGTGTGCTATATTTATGGGATAAAGTGCTCAATATCAGAGATAGAGCGTGTGTAAATATAAAAGTGAACATAGAAGTCAACACTTAGAGGCGACAGTCTGTTTCATGCTATATGCAATCGTCAGGCCACATATGCTGTTATTTTTCTCGGCTATTTATATATATACGCGTTAGTGGTGCATTGTGGGTATTCTATTATGGCGGTTATTTTTTACCGGAAGTCGCTTTGTTTATTTATTTGGGTCAAATTATATTGCTCGTTTTTTATTTTTTTGTTTCTTATTTTATATATTTATTTCTTAACGTAGTAAAAATTGTTTATATCACGTATTTAACAGTTTTGTTTTGGTTTGAGAATTTAATTCAAGCTATTTGTTCAATTTTGGGGTTTGTTGTTGTAGTTCATTCTAACTATTATTTTTTTAGCGGGAACAGTTTTTAATTTGGGATTGGTTTGTCTATTTACTTGGATGAATTTAGGTCAATTTATTTGTATATTTTCTTTTCGGTTTTCGGTTTTAAGCAATATAGTATTTATTTATTTATTTTATTTTATTTTATTTTTATTAGTGTATTTGTTTTGTTTTTATTTTTTCCGTTTTTCATTTTTTAGGTTACGTAGTAAAATTTATTTTCATGCCTGCATTTTGAGATGAGCTCGGATCTTTTATTTAATAATTTATTTTGGTCGGGAAAGTAATGATAGCTATTTTTACCTCCAAGCAAAAGTTTGCAAGTTTTTTGATTGGTTGTTGTAGGCTGATGACTTTTTCCTTATCTTCCAAGATATTTTTGGTGTGATGTGCGTTTTGATTTTTATTTCCCAGATATACTTAGAAAGCATAGTACTGTTCGCATATTTACTATTTGTGAACGATGTTTTTTTTGTGTATAATTTCTTTGCTTCCAGGGTCCTTCAGTTACTCCTATGTAAATAAAAAAATGTCCCCGACAACAAAAAGAATTAGACGATTTCGAGAAAGACTTATATTTATTTTATTTTATAAGTCTTTCTCGAAATATATATATATATATATATATATAATAAAGAACCTTCACATATTGGAGGCCGTTTACATTAAAACAAAGCAACCCACACTCAAGCAAATTATATTTCCCACTAGTCAAAACGTATTACATTCCATCTATGTCGCATCAATATTCTGTTTTTAATATTTCGTCCTCTCGCGTGGTATGATATCATAGAACCGCATCTTGAACTTACGACATGCGTCTGCTATTCTTCGACCGTTATCGTCGCTTAGCAATCTTCTGTATCAACATAACAATATATTTTCTTTGATAGTGAATATCTTTGTTAAAATGTCCTTACATCCAATCTGAATATGGATCATGTGAGCCGAAAGCTTAGATTAATAAAAAATATCCAGATGCTGGATATATTTTGTCTTTATTTTCACCCGAAGTTAAAGTAAACATATGAACATTAGAACGCCTCATGCACAGATATAACAGATATTCATAATCTGATATATTTAAGATATATATATATATATATATATATATATATATATATATATATATATATATATATATATATATAATTCTTCAATTATCAATCTGTATGTCGGTATAATTATTATGCTTTTTATTTTCTTTGGCTTTGATATTATTGACAACAGGAGAAATACTACTACTACTACTATTATTATTATTATTATTGTTGTTGTTTAATATTTTTATTAGTAGTAGCATTAATATTTCTAACAGGTTAAGATTATTTACACTGTTATTGCCTTTAATATTTTACCACCAGATTTCTTAAATATTAGTTAATATTCGGTTTCATTTGATATATATTGTCTCATGAGCTAAAAGTATGTTTATATTCTGTCGATAATTCTTGCCGTGAAAATGTAGATATATTTGTAAAGCGTACAACTTAATATATTTATGAAGCATTAAGTTGTTGAATTAACATTCTAATAAAATGATATGTTGTACATTATAAAATAACCAAAATGGAATCGTATCAAGTAAAATTTGCACAATTGTAAATCTGAGAATAGAATAAAAAAATTCAAAAGAAATTTGCCTAAGCGAATACATTAAACATATTCTTCCAGCTTTATTTTCTGACATTTTAATTTGAGATATGCGAAGGAAATGACTAGAGTTAACCGTAACAACAAATTCAATATTGGATTCTGTTCAAAACAAACAAGAAGATAACGATCACTTCTAATGACCCGTCAATTCATCCTTGAAATGTCTGGATCTGATAGAAGAGAATTTTAACACAGATATAGATCAAAATATGACATCCAAATTTTCACACACATTTGACTGACACGTACAGGAATATAAAGAGTCATGAATACACACATCGAGACACTTTCTTTTCCTCAAAGTTTACGTTACACATAATCAGAGATATATATTTATATACAATTTTATGCGTATCAAATAGAATATATATATATATATATATATATATATATATATATATATATATATATATATATATATATATATATATATATATATATATATATATGATGGGTTGTACATCCGCCCCACTTTTGCAAAATCTCACCATATCACGAAGCATCAGATTTTATTTTGGAAAACCAAAGTCTTTTATGACGGGTTCAAAATATTTCCGCGACTAGCAGGTATAATTAGTGATGTCGCATTTATTTAGCAACTTGATTGACATTATATTTATTTTAGCTACATGATAGACATTTTTTTTTCTATGTTTATTTCTCAGGATATAAATTTATACCGAAAACACATATGAATATCTGCCTGTCTCTCTCTCTCTCCCTCTTTCTCTCTCTATATATATATATTATATATATATATATATATATATATATATTTAAAATATATATATATATAAAAATAATTTATTTTTGCAAATAAATTTTTGCTGATAAATGTTTAATTTTTATATCTCTATCTATGTTTTATATCTTACTGTTCTTTTTTTTTATATATATATATATATATATATATATATATATATATATAGTTTTTGCTGATAAATGTTTAATTGTTTTAATATATATACATACACACACACACACACACTACACATATATATATATATATATATATATATATATATATATATATATATATATATATATATATATACATATATGATTAAAAAAGTTCACATATGTTTCATATAGTTTATTAAGTAGAGTAGATAAGTTGGTCAATAAAACAATGTCAGACGAAAGTGTATCAATGAAATCAGTACGAAAACATTTATTAATATTAACGAGGTGAAAAAAATGAAACCTTGATATTGAGGTTCCAACTTCGGAATTGTTGAATCCGTATGTGTTCTTCATCAGAGGATGCGAGAAATAAAAAGAGTGTAGGTGGAAACTATATAATATTAGTTTTCATCAGCTCGCTAGAATCCGCTTGAATGTGAAATTAATTGAAAAAGTCCACTCCCTGTTTGATTTCGAAACAATGTGCGAAACAATATGAAAATAACCTCAGATTTAAAAAGTGAGATTTTGATCATAAGGGAAAAATCACCATTTATATATATGCAAGTATTTATTTATTTTTGTCTACAGTCCTGAATGTTCGAGAAATCTTATTAACGAAAAATTTTTTTTCACCAGCATGACCTGAACATGTTCTTCATTGCTTAGTTGCTTAACGATCATTTCCTCTGATCGGAGAGACGCTGGATCAAATCAATTTTGTGCAATTTTTTTCTTCAATAAAATTTATCTAATATTCAGTTCAGTACACGAAAATATCTACTAAATATAAATTTAAAAAGAGAAAAAAATTCTGTCGGATTAAATATCAACTAAAAAGTTGAAACTGACACTGAAATGTTCATTTCTATAACCTTACTTTTTCAAGAAACGCATTATCCTTGTTACTGTGCAACTTTCTTTCATACATATAGTAAATATTATACTTTTGAGGTCCTCTCTGTCTTCCTCAACATTTCTCTCTATGTGCGTTCATATAACGCTAGATAATTTATATGATTTTATTTCACGACTTTATATATTTTTCCTTAAATAATCATTCTCTTCCGATTTTGTAAACAATCAGATATGATCATTTTCCAGTCGTATGAATCATAATTGATAGATAATACTGGTGAACATTTAAAACAAACATGCGAATTTATTATCCAAGCTCATTGGATTCATCAAAACATTATAACTACTAATAAATATACCTATTTTTTATTATATTCCATCCACAGTAAATCACTCTTTATTTCAGTCTTTATTTTGAAATGACAATAGGGAAAATTCAAAATTTATATGCCATTTAATTATACTAAAGAGAACGTTAGCTCAAATATTTTTACACAATGTTTCATTCATTGCTGTCATTATTACCAACCACTATGAACATTTTATGGACTAATGTAGTAGACTAAGATGACTTGTAAGGAATAATAATATGGGTGAAATATTCATGTTGTATATTTGAAAATTAGTATAATGCTAAAGTTTGTGTCAGATCATACAATATCACAAGTTATGTTTTATCACTTTCATGAATATGTTGCACTTTATAGACATCTTCAAGTTGTTTCAAACTTCTTGGATAAAAATATTATTACCTAAAGTGGTATTGACTGTACAAACTATCCGTTACTTGTCACTATCAACCGATAAAAGCTTCTTCTGATATAGTCTGAAAACCGCAAGGTTTGGAAACAGGAAGTGATTGGAGAGAAAAAATGTCCGCTCTATGTCAAAATGAAATCGTGTGGATAACGCCATTGTTTTACCGGAAGTTGTGAGTCAGGCTTAAGTGATAAATATGATTCTCCCTGAAAAATTAATGATGTGGCGATATCATCAGATGAAATGCTTCCGTTAAGGAGAATGCGGATAAATATTTTGAATTTCATGTCCTGGATTGAAATGAAATCATAGAAATCAATATAAAATACAAATTTGTACAACTTGTTTTAGCTACACTAATGTGTTGTCGAAGGTGTGTATGTTAGGTTTTATTGAGTAGCTAAGGATAGTGAGGGATTCTGTAATGGACTTGATATAATAAAATAGCAATATTTATCTGTCTCTATCCTATTGATAAAATATATTTATTGTATACACATATGTTTGACAAAGTCCTAGAGGCTCTAATTGATTAAAAACCTCTATAACATGGTTAGGCTTACTTAGCGAAGAGTTTTCTTTCATACATACAATATGAATTTCGATTCTCTAGATGAATTCGTAATGTAATAACGTTTATTACTGAAAGAGTTGAGTTTGTTAAGCTTTAGATTAAAATATTTAAGCTAAAGATGTAATTTTAGACATGTCGAAGACATTTGACAGCGTTTGAATTGTTGGTCGTTTTCGATGAATGAGTTTATGGTATTTCTAGGAAAATGTTTGATTTGATTACATCTTCCTTATCTAATCGCAAAACGAATAGTGTCTAAAACGGTCACTTTTCTAGATCTATTTCCATTAAGGCTGGTGTCTCTCAGGGTCGTATACTTGAAGTTATTTTGTTCGTAATTTTCATCTACTACGTTTTGGATATTGTAAATTCACTAGTCGTTATCAATACTGATCAACGAATTATAACTGTATTAATGGTAAAATTGATAGGTTGGATAAAGACAGATTAGCAGTTGATATAAAAAATGAACTTCAATCTGTTGTTAACAGGGTCATAAAATGGTATGTTTGTAGACTTCTATAAGCATTGCTGATGCTAACTTTCAGGAAAGTGACTCGGTGCTATTTCTCCGGCTAATGATGTCCACTGAAATGAACAGGAACGTTTATATTGAATCAATTACTAGGTCTTTTGCCATGAATGTAGTTTCACCTAACAATTTTCCTACCAGAATCTACTTTTTTAAGAGTTTCACCCTCAAGTAAGTCGGGAAGCCACTAGCATGCAATGGATTACAGAGAATTGGAGCGAAAGCAAATAAGAGTGATAGAGTAATGGTGGAAGAAAAGGGATAGATCAAGACATCTGGAGTCGTCGACTGACATCACATTTCAATAGTTGGACATTATAGCTATCAGGGAAACAGGAAAAGGGGGAGTTCCACAGGCGAGAGATGCGAGACATGAAGCTATTGAAGTAGAAGAGACGGCTACATTTAACCGTTTCGACAGTGAAAGGGTGTGAGCGATCTGCCAGCCTCGTAGAACGATTAAATTCATGAAGTCTGGGAACCAGCGAAAGCAGCTCATCGGAGCAGTTACCATGAAAGTATTTGTAAAAAAGACAGAGGGTGGCGACGGCACATCTTTGAAAAAGCGACTTCAGACGAGATTCTAGATCAGGGCCAATTATAAATCTACCATTCATTCATGGATTTAATATTGTCATTACATCTGGAGTGTTGCTTTTGCTATTTATTTAGAGATTCTTGAGAAACTCCAAACAAAAAATAAACAATGTTATCAATCTTGACTTGACATATCAGTGTCTTTTGTATAAATATTTTCATGGTAATTGTTCTAATGACCTTTCCTCTTTGATACCACATCTTTAGGAATTTAAAATCAATACTAGCTTGATTGGCAATTCGGTTTTTAGAATTTTGTAATTGGAATTATTATACTAACGTTTTTTCGCTTGCACATCACGCTTGTGGAATCTCTTCTAGCTTGTTGCTTTACAATCAACTTGGATCTTCAAAAATTTAAATGCAATATCAACCGTTCTCTTCTGTCTCCTTAAATCCTCTTTTGTTTTTTTTTACTATCTGGTTAGTAATGTTTTCTTTTTCTCAGTAACCTCGTGCCTCTTTGGGGCATTATCGCCTTTTTTTCCGTGAAACGATTAATACACACACAATATATACGGATACACAAACAATTCTCTCCATGAAATACTCTCCACAATATATATATATATGTATACACACACACACACACACACACACACACACACACACACACACACACACACACACACACACACACACACATATATATATATATATATATATATATATATATATATATATATATATATATATTCAGCTAGAAATACGATTCACCCTGTACAAGGCTCGGGGCAACTCAAGGTAGAGGGTGAAGCTTAGGGTATTTTATACGGATAAGAGAGGAAAATAACGGTTGACTCTAGGCTTGAGTCACATCTTCTAGGAAGTCTCTTCCATAGAGCAATGGTTCGCGGGATTAAAAAAAAACAAAAGAAAACATTTTTACTGGAAGTTACTTCCCGCCGATAGAATTCGCAGGGAATATGGGTCTTGTATTAATATGTAAGTGGTAGGGTAGTTCCTTGACGTGAAGGTCTGACTTGGTAGTGCCAAGAGATGAAGTTTGTCCGAGCACTTTCCATGGTAGTAGCGCGAGAGCAGTGAGAGACTCGGCAAATCCCAGCTGCGAGAGAGAGAGTTTGAATGGTAGGAACTATTTCTTCTCCAAAAAGGACTCGAAGACATTATTGAACTCGGTCAAAACTTCTGTCCAAATGTGACATATTCCATTTTCGGCCTGATCTAGCTCTTATAAAAGTAGAGGATAGGAGTCAGGTAATTACTGGGGCGCTACAAGGAGCCGATAATTTCACCTGGATCTTTAGCGAGTGATTGTATATATGAATTCCATTTGAGGCCAGGTGTGAGTTTGAGGCCCAATGTCCTCTCAAGTCACGCGGCCTCCTCGAGGGGACATCCGTTTATCGTGACTGGCGGAAGTTCGAGGTCTGATCTGTGGTGATGGAATGGAATAAGTTTGGATTAGATGCATTGAATGTAACCAGCCATTTTTTCCCAACTGGGAACTTAGTGTTAGATCGGAAGTGAGGTCAGTTGCCAATCTGCAATCGTCAAGACTTATATGTGCGCCCGTATATTGTCGGCATAGACGTTTACAAAAGTATATTCTCAAGTAGATCATTTATGTAAATTAAAAATAGGGTTGATCCATGAAGGCACCCCGTGGTGACTCCTGCATTGACCGCCAGGGCCTCGGAGGACTGGCTGTTAATAACTACATTCCGGGATCTACATGTTAGGAAAGATTTTATAATAGAGAAAACCCTTCCAGTGATTCCATAGTTGGAGAGCTTGTAGAGCAAATGTTTGTACCACGCCTTGTCGAAGGCCTTCGAAATATCTAATGCTATAGCCTTTGCGTGTATGTGTCGTCAAGAGCCTCACAAATTATGTATATAATTATAGTTATGACATCAGCAATGGATCGGGTTTATCGAAACATATACTGATCGTCGCAAAAGACGTTTCTATTATGTTGGTTACGGCCTACTGAGGATACTGGGAGGTGGAGTATCGGTTGTCAACGTTCGCAACGATCGGGGATACTCTTGCCATCTTCCCTTGCCTGGGAAAGATTTCTCCTTCAAATAGCGGTTACATAACATTGCTGAAATCGGAAATCATTCTAGGTTGATATTCTTAAGGACAACTACCGGAATTTTGTCTGGGTTAGTGGATTTTGGAAGGTCAAGGCTTTTGATAAATCTCGAGACTTCTCTTACTGTAATGAGTATATTACTGAGATTGTGCTCAGTGAGACGTGGGAAGTTGGGGAGTGAATGGATTTATCATCTAACGTTGTGCTCGTGGCAATGGATGATATGTCCTCGGAGATATTTATAATAGTTGGCACAACCGTATTGCCCCTGTTCATAATTTGGTTGATCTTCAAGAATTCACAAAATTCATTTTGTTTATTTTAAACCTTGGCCTGGATAGATCGCACGTAGCCTCACTTTGAGTTTTCCGGGACTCTATTACACCTATTGCGGGAGGTTTTGTAATTAGTAAGGGCCAAACTACACTGCTGCTAGCGAAAGAATTTGAAGGAGAGGCTACTCTGAGCTATGGCTGCCGCGCATTCAGGGATGTTCGAGAGCCTTCTGTTTGATTTTTGTGGAACTTTTTGTGGGTATAAAACATTACAATCCAGAAAGGATCTATCGAGAGATTAGGACAGCAATTTTGGTGGCCAGCATATTTGAAGAAGTTTGAGAGAGGAGCTACCGTCATACAGGACCGAAAGCTCTCCCAGTCTGTCTCAAACAGGAACTGGAAAATCCGTAGCGATCATTGGTTTGGAGTCAATCTGAACATTGATTAGGGAATGATCTGATGTGCCGATGGGGGTTAGAACTTTTGCCGAGCATTTATCAAGGCATAATGTTATAAAAAGCTTGAGGAGGTTCTACTGCTGACCCGTCGCATCAGGGACTCTGTTGAGTCCTTTAATGATCTGGGTAGATTATATGAGAATGGAGATATCTCTGTAATATCTGCTTTCCTCTTTATATTTGTTAGAGTGAACTAGCCTCTCTTTGTGGTTAACAATGAAATAACCGAATATGTGAAATTTGGACAAAGGATATTCGGTGAGGATATTTTCGATCCGATCTGATATTCAATTACACGCTCTAATACAATCGAGAACATCAATCAGAAAGAAAAAGAAAAAAAATCAAATGAGTAATTCAACGAATAATTAAAACATAAATAATTAAAAACACAACAGAAAAGCAAGCAAAAAACAGCCCGTGTGAACCAAAATCACATGTAGCTACAGAATTTAGAACGAATATTCCTTAAACGGCAATTGCTTGCAAAATAAGGTTAAATTCCTAGCCACTGTAACATCAGCAGTAAACGAAGAAAATCTACATCAGACTAACTGAAGAATCCTGGAAACAGAAACTACGCACACAAAAAATCCTTTGTGATTATTAAATACGCGAACAGTATAATACTTTCTAAACATATATGGGTAATTAAAAAACAAAACAAATCACACCAATAATATTACTGAAAATAAAGGAAACGGCATCAGCCTACGTAATAAATTCAAAGAGACTAAACTCT
>CAHIKZ030000584.1:637500-660000 GCA_903632075.3 Acanthosepion pharaonis
GGGGTGATTTTTGCGTAAATGATGAAGCACGCATCGGGCGAACCGTTGACATCAATGGAGTCAAACTATTGAGCATCGTGGAGAATAAACAGAAGATTTCGATGGAAGAGATTGCTAAGAGTTTAAAAATCAATATCTCAACGGCCGATTTTGGCGAATCGAAAATCAACGCAATACAAGACCCTGTGTTGCATAACAGATTTTGTAGAATCTTAAAGATTTTAAATAGGAAACCCTCCCACATACACCGTATTCTTCTCACAGGGCTATTTTTCGGTTTTTATTTATTCCTGATTTTACAAAACAATTAAAGCGATAAAAAATATTGTCAATACCTCAGAACCTTCTTCCAACAAAAACATGAAAATTCTATGAAAATGGCATAACTTATACGACGTTGGGAAACAGTTGTAAAAAAAAAACAATATAGACTATATACTTGGCTTATAAATCTTTATTTGTGATGATGTAAACTTTAGTTTTTTTTTAATTTTCTTATCGGGAACGACCATTTGCAATGATCTAATATGTCTGAATAAAGGCATAATCAGAAAATTAACCACGTTTGAATTTTCTCTTCTGATTTTTAATAAACATTTTTTTTCGGCGTCACTTTTATTCTAGGTTTAATATTGATAAATGCAGTCTTTGAAACATCTATGAGCATTCCTCTGGTGTACGCAGTAGCTGAAAGAAAACCAATATAGATTTAATACTTAGCTGATGGCTCTTGTTCAAGAGATGCCAGCGAGATACATTCGCTTTTGATTACGTACACGTGATATGAGGAAGGATGAATGTTTATTTTTTTTTTATTTTCGTTCGCAGTCATTTGATAAAGATTTGCCGTAAACAGCACAAGAATAGAACTGTTTTCCTAAAACACGATAGTGTCTGATATGTTAAATAAAAAAAAATGTCCCAACAAACATCACGAATTATACTGATTTTCTTTTAATGGAATCAACAAGGGGAGATAATAGAGCTTCCCAGAGAATATTTTTCGTGCCTTCGGTGCTCCTTGAAAATGGTTAATTCAGATTTCCAACGATGGTGAGAAAGTTTGTAATACATTTTTTCCATATGTTAGTTTATATTATCGTTGTTATATAATAATTAAAATACAAGGCCAAATTTGTAATAAATAATATTACACTTTTATTCAACTCTGATCTTCATCAATCACTTTTGATGGGTGGTATAATGACCGGGAAAATTTTCGAACTTGGATTCTATATCACACAATGATATAAAAGACTATGCTCGGTTGGATGTTTATATATTTATGTTTTTCATTCTTTTTCCCTGTCCACGTTCCACGTGAAGCTTGTTCAACCACGTTTTCAGATGCTGGAAGACAGCCGGTGATATCGGATAAAACGTAGATTTGTACCCGGTTGTCAGAGGCCCATTTTCAGATCAACCCACTGATGCACCTGGTTTCTTTGATAGCCTTTTGTAACATTGAGTTCAAACTCTATTCAGCATTATCTGAGGCAAACAAAGTATATATTGGGTTCATCGCAGATCAACCTCTCATTAACATTAAATTCGATTTCAATTCTTTTTTATCTGAATTTATAGGTAGAAGAAGTATCATTTACACTACTATGTTTAGACCATTGTGTCATCCGGCCACCTTCAGGTGTATATCGATCTGGGTAACCTACAGGTAATTCTGAAATTAACACTTTATTTAACCATCTGTAGACTGTTTTCGTTTCACTGCCCATCGTCTAGCTCTTATTTTATTTATTACTGTTCAGTTATTGATCACCTGTTTCTACTGAGTACAAGTACACTCTGCCCGAACCAAGGATTGAACTCATAACTAAATTCACCAAATTTCAGGTCATCAATTGCACAAACCAACGCTTACTAGGCTATTGTAGCAAACTTAGAGCCTTAATCTCAAGTTGGCTGCTGATTAGGTTGCATCTACTGCTGCTACTGCCGGCTGTCATGTTTTGACTGCCGCTTTTCCGGTTGACGTCTTTCTGTGAGTTTTCTTTCATTCTTTACTAGCGGTCCCCATAATGTATTTATTTTTATGCTAGGCTTACTACGGAGGTCCCCATGGCTGAACTGTACTAAATAAATTAATCCCTAGATATGAACACTGGAACGAGAATAGTCTACCTACAGAGATTATATAAAGGGTTCAGCTCAGAATTCCTTGTAGGTTAACTACATCGATATACACCTGAGGTAAGCAGGTGGAAATGACGGCTGAAACATTGGGGTAACAACAACCAATATGTGGAAAATTCTTCGAATATAAGTAGTGTATTTAGTCGATTACGAATACAGAATATTTCCCGGGGTGGGGGAGGATTTTGTTCGCATCCAGCCAAGTTAAAATGTTTATAATCAAATCGGAAATTAAGTTTGACGTGTTTTTCTTCCGGTTTATTTAAGTTAATAAAAAGTTAAAGGTGAAATGGTCATGATTAACGAGGTGCAAGATATGAAAGAAACATAATGTGTTACGAAGTGTGGATGAGGCGGATAAGGAGGCTAGATAATATTTAACACGTGGCTGAAAAATGTTAAGACCAAAGTATTCAGAGAAACACTCACGGGGGAGTTACTTTCACAAACAGGCAAATCCTCGGGAAAAAGTTGCCAGAAAGAAAATTATATTTTATTATCGGAACACAGGAGAAAAAAGAACGATTCGACTTGGTATGTTTAACGAAGTGTCTCTCATATATAATTGATTGAATTAATGGGAAAAATGAATATATAGTGAATATATGATATAAAAATAATGATAGTATAGCGACAAGCTTCCAAAGTCACGTCTGTGGATGTAAGGTTATCTATTAGATAACTTACAAGACCACTTTCAACATAATAAAATCTGAAAAGTGAGGACTGAGCAGCTCAAGTAAAAAATGGCAAAAATACTCCGCTAAGTAAACATGGGAAATGTGAAAATTAAACGCAATAATTTTGAAGAGATTAAAATCGCAAGTTTTCAGCAATTTGGAGATTGTCGCTCTATCTCAAAGCCTAACCAATCAATATTAGTCATATTGTTTATTTCTCTGAACACTATACACAGACATATTGCATGTTTACATTGTCCCTCGGAAGTCACATATACAATTATTAGCCTTTTTTTCGATGTTATAGTATCAGTTAAAATTAAATTTAATTGATATTAGGAAGAAATAAGTAGATATTTCTCGGCAGGGACCAATTGTATATACGTCTGAACACAACTTGAATTATTCATGAACCATTTAGAATTCAGCACTTATAACATACACACACAAACATACAAGACAAGTGTAAATGGTATCACAGAGAAAAATAGAATTCGTCAAAGCGATTACGGTTTAGGCTGTTTGAGTTCTTTCAAATCTAATGGCTTGAGGCAATGTGTAACATTTATTTCTTACTGCGTCTTACGCTACCAATAAGCCATCTTGCATATTGATAAGAAATAATGTCTCGTCGCTGTTATGACGCGTTTTCTAACAAATGAATAACACATACACATATCTATCTATCTATCTATCTATCTATCTATCTCAGATATTCTGATATATCTATCTATATATCTATCTATATATCTATCTAATCTATCTATATATCTAAATATCTATCTATCTTATCTATCTATATATCTATCTATCTATATATATATATATATATATATATATATATATATATATATATATATATAAAAAGTGAACATAGAAGTCAACACTTAGAGGCGACAGTCTGTTTCATGCTAGATGCAATCGTCAGGCCATTGCTTCTAGCATGAAACAGACTGTCGCCTCTAAGTGTTGACTTCTATGTTCACTTTTATATTTACACACGCTCTATCTCTGATTTTGAGCACTTTATCCCATAAATATAGCACACCTTAAGACTATATTTATATTATATATATATATATATATATGTTGCCTCTGGCTAGGATCGAGACCTGGAAATGTAATGTGTTGGTAAAATCTATCTATCTATCTATCTATCTATCTATCTATCTATCTATCTATCTATCTATCTATCTATCTCCTTCAGTGTATTCTTATCTATATGTCTTTCTATTTCTCTATGTATCAATATAAGCATCCATATCTATATATCTCTTTCGCTCATTTCACATAATCTATCTATCAGTCTGTCTGCTAATATATATATATATATATATATATATATATATATATATATATATAGAGAGAGAGAGAGAGAGAGAGAGAGAGAGTTAAGGGTTAATGCGCAGTAAATATCACTTACTTTAGGCAAAGCAACACTTTAAATTAAACATATAAATGAACCAACCACGAAAAGCCAAAAACAAAAATCTAAATAAATACTCTCAGTAAATAATAAACAAATTTTAAAAATGAAAAAATACGAATCCATACACAAACACAAATAAATTAAATAAAAAATAATAATCAACAAAAACAATTGATTCATCAGTAATGAATATGTGTAAATGTTTACAAAGCGACTCATAAAATAGTTACAAATAATCGCATTAGTTTCCAGAAATATCCCTACTCTAGATTAATTTGAAATATAAGCGTTAGTATCTACCCAGTAACCGTTAGGATAATACAATAGACCTTGCTACACATAATGCACCATTGCGTTGCATATATAATCGATACAATCGATGAGCATTTTACTTCGCGATTGAAATTATTTCGCCCGATGATAAAGTAACACTTCTCAGAAACTTAAGTGTAATCAATGACACGAAAAGCCTTTCTAAAGTTTTAATCGCATGAAAAACACTTTAAGTCCTTGTGATTTTCCTCGTGATTTTATTGTGATTAAGTCCTTGTGATTTTCAGGCATTTTTTTATATTTATTATTATTGAATTTAATATGTACACACATATTTATTATTATTAATTTTAATATGTACACACAAGCAAACAAACACATACACACACACACACACACACACACACACACACACACACACACACACACACACATATATATATATATATATATATTTATATATATTTAATTTCGATAAACGTGCAATCAATTTACAAATTCATGAATTATTCACACAAAAAACAAATGCAAAGGTTAATGATTTCATTGGCGAGACATCCATCATCGCAAACAACTCAAATAATATACAAAAACCTCCGAATCCGTTATGAATGAAAAGATCCTTGTTTTTATAAATTTCTGCCGAATTAGTTCTTATTTTTACTACAAGCTTTCGTCTGTTCCTACAGACATCTTCGGATATGGAATAGATGTTGTTCTTGTTTTTTCTCTTAGTAATAAGAGGACAACGAAAATATATGTATTGTTGTATCCGAAAATGCTATTGGAAATGAGTTATTGTTTTTGGAGCGTGCAATAGCAACGCTGAGTTTGATTTTAAATTTTTTACAGTTTTGCGTTCATGTACAAATATGGTGATAAACGAATTTTTTACTGGTAAATTTTCTGTCAAAGTGGCATGAACTATATTGTTCAATAATTACAGTAATGTCGCACTTATTATCCAAAAGTCGCACTTGAATCAGTTATAAACGTGCAATCAATTTACAAATTCATGAATTATTCACACAAAAAACAAATGCAAAGGTTAATGATTTAATTAGCGAGACATCCATCATCGCAAACAATTCAAATAATATACAAAAACCTCCGAATCCGTTATGAATGAAAAGATCCTTGTTTCTATAAATTTCTGCCGTATTAGTTCTTATTTTTACTACAAGTTTTCGTCTGTTCCTACAGACATCTTCAGATATGGAATAGATGTTGTTCTTGTTTTTTCTCTTAGTAATAAGAGGACAACGAAAATATATGTATTGTTGTATCCGAAAATGCTATTGGAAATGAGTTATTGTTTTTGGAGCGTGCATAACGGATTCGGAGGTTTTTGTATATTATTTGAATTGTTTGCGATGATGAATGTCTCGCCAATTAAATCATTAACCTTTGCATTTGTTTTTTGTGTGAATAATTCATGAATTTATATATACATATATACATACATACACACACACACACACACACACACATATATATATATATATATATATATATATATGGAGATAGTGAGAGAGATGTATATATATATATATATACTTGCTTAGCTTTTTAAAAATACATACATCTATTAAAAATGTATCATATATATATATTAATATATATATATATATATATATATATATATATATATATATATATATATATATATATATGACATACGTATATAAACATGCACACATATGTAGACATAAACACAGATATTGCTTGGACAGTATTTTTCCGGTTTCTCGTAAACGGTATTTGGCAATAGGACAACAGTATGTAGTCAAGAATTTTACATGAAATCGATTCTATTTACTTCGCACCCACAAGAATAAGCTACATTATGAAGTCGTGCTTCTTTGTTGTGCCAGATTCATTAACTTCCGCCCTTCATTGGCACTCACACGACACTGAAGCTTAACGTTTCGCGAAAGCCTTTTATTCGAAAATAAACACTTTCCAAAGAACATGATGCATCTAGTTTGGGACCGTAATAGAAAGCCGCAATTGTTCACTTATTGATGTTTTCAGCTTGGTTGTTTTCGGTCGTGACATGAATATTTTCAAGAAATTGCTGCAGAATTGCAGAGTTGATTCTTGACCAATTGTGTTTTTTATTTTATTTTGTATTTTTTTACGAGTACTTTGTTCGGTATGGTGATATCAACACTACAATGTTTCAAGCCGTTCTCCTGAATATATATACTATTTTAAGACCCATAAATCTTGGTGATAAATTTTCTTTAAAATGACCTTTGAAAGCAAAATCTATATTCGGTCGCAGCAGAATTTCGTATTAGTTTTAAGTGAACTTAAAAGATAATATTTAAATATTTTCCCCGAAATGTATTCAAAAACATATGTAAGATTTTGTTCGTCTGCATTTCGACATATTTTAAGCAGCCTCATCCTGGATCCCTTCAGGATGATGTACTGGTGTGATTGGCTTTACATGCTTCAGTGGTTCTTCAAGTTTTACTATTTAATATAATGTTGCATGTTCTACATAAATAGTATTCGGAAACTAATATTCGGTGACCACAATGGATGTAGCAGGGTATCACTTCTAAACTGCAAAAATTTCTGCCGAGTTTTAAAAAAAGATGTTAGATTTGGCGTTGTCCTGATGGAAGGTGATATCTCTCCGGGATCTGCCATTGATTGCTACCTTTAATAGGTTCATTTGAGAGCAGTATAAACCCGACTGCAACGTACCTACGCTTTTCTTGGAAAATCTTTCACTTCTAAACAATGCGGCCCACTTACGTAAAACCTACTAAATTAAAATTAAACAATCCTATCGGCTTTAGTATTATCTCTATAAACGACACAATCATCTGTTACTGTTTGTAATGAATTTTTAACTTTACGGAAATTAGCGCGCATCAAATGATGAGAATACATCCCATTTACCTTGTAAAGTAAAAAAGTGCCTAATTCACAATCCCCAGGTGAATCGTCCACGTGTACTGCTTGTAACCTTTCAGAATGTCATAAATTGCATTCGTGTGAAACATGTGTGGAAATGGATTCTATTAAAATAAAACTACATTTTGTAGCAATCCAATATTTACGGAATGTTAAGTTTGGTTTGGTTTGTTTTGTTTTACAGCATATCAACCTCAATGTGTTATTTAATGCCGCCAAAATATTTATTGCTGGTAATATGTTTTTCTTCAAAAATCTATTTCTGGAAATATTTTTCCTTGAAGAAATCTATAGCTGGTCACATTATTTTTTAAAGAATGTATAACTGTTTGTATTGCTGTTATTTTTTTAAAGTATTGCTGATAATATTGTTTCCTTCAAAAATTATTGCTGGTAATAATGTTTTATTCCATTTTTTATAATTATTTTTATTTTCTTATTATTTATTTATTTCATTCTTCTTCTTATTATTATTTTATATTTTTTATTAAAACCTATTTTTACACAATTTTGGGTGTTAACTATTTGCCAATAGCTGGGACCCTAACAGGTGTTACCACCCTGGTTCATGGTGGATCTGAGAACACCAGCAATTAAGAAGTGGTTCTTCGCTCCTCAAAACCTCCTGATCAGAGGCCATGCTGCTGGACGTAGTTTATGGTCTTACCCAGGATACGGATGTAGTTTATCGTCATACCCAGGACGAAAGAATGTTAAGGAATGGGTGTAAGACAATGATATGTCCTCTTTCCGGATATATTCAACCATTACAACGAGGCTATCCTAAAGGTGTCGGACGTCCTACCAGGTTATATTATCGGTGAATGTAAACTTAATATAAGATACGCAGATGACATTGTGTTGATTGCAGAAACAAGAGGAAAATTACTTTACTTCTTCAGCAAGGCTGTAAAGAAGAGCAAGTAGTAAAGACTATTCATTAATTAGTATTAGACAGAATGTATGGCTGCCAGCAGGTAAATACACTAATATGCGAAAAATAAGTACAAGATAATAAATATCTAGTAACTGTTTTAACAGATCACGGACAATGCGGCAGCCAGATTGCAAGGCGCTTTGGAAGATGTCATCCAAAATCTAATAAAATTATTAAGAAATAGGAACATCTTTGTTACAAACAAAGAATATGAAGTGAAGTGACATGTTATACAATTTCCCCTACATACCAGTGAAGATAATTTCCCCTCAGAAGAATAGAAAACATGTGACAAGAGATATGTAGTTCAACAGAAGGATACTGAGAATACAAGAGACGGATATTATAAATAAGGAAAAATAAAGATTTAAGACAAAGAGAATCGAAAATGAGTTGACATACCTTGTAAATTTGACATTCACAGAACCTACTGAAACATTAGTTTAATAAGTTGCTTTTGTGAATTGGTGGCAGAACAGGTACCCACATAATTAGGAGACAGATCAGTTTTAATAATATATTGACAACAAACACATATTCCTAAATATCTAATAATTATTCAAATGTGCCTACGGATAGTTACCACATATCTACCAAATAACAGATTACTTGCATTGTTTACATTATTCTTCATCTGTTATCTTCATCTTTATTGTCATATTCACAACGTTTCGGCCTCTATATCTCTGAGATGAGGCATTGAGATTACTGGTATTATTTATATTATACGGACTGTTATCCTCATCTCCATTGCCAAATTCACAACGCTTCGGCCTCTATATCTCTGAGATGAGGTATTAAGGTTACTGGTATAATTTATGTTATTCGGACCGTTATCCGCATCTTCATTTCTATATTCACAACGTTGCAGCCTTTATATCTCTGAGATGATGTATTACAATTACGTGCATTATTTACATTATTCGGGCTGTTATTCTCACATTCATTGCCATATTCACAACGTTTCGGCCTCTATATCTCTGAGATAAGGTATTATGATTACTTGCATTATTTACAATATTCGTACTGTTATCCTCATTTTCATTGCAATATTTCGGTCGTTGTACGCTCCGGCCTTCTTCAGTTTACTGGAATTTCGAACAGAACCCTTTATTTCGTCCACCGGGATATATTGTTTTAGTTACACGTGCCATGCCTCTTCCGGATGCCTCAGTTATTTCCCTTTTAACTCATATTTCCAGGTGTTTTGTTCATCGCAGTTGAGGCCTTGTATTGAGTTCACAACTCTTTGGGTCTATCTACTGGATATAATAAACGTCTTGGATAACAGTCAGAATAATGTAAATATTGCAAGTAATCATAATACCTCATCTCAGAGATATAGAGGATGGAACATTGTGAAGATAGCAATTAAGATGAGAATAACAGTCCGGATAATTTAAATAATGCAAGTAACCATAATAACGCATCTCAGCCGAAACTTTGTGAATATGGCAATGAAGATGCGGATAACAGTTGGAATAATGTAAACAATGCAAGTAATCATAATACCGCATTTCAGAGATATAGAGGCGGAAAGGATATAAATATGGTAATGAAGATGCGGATAACAGTCGGAATAATATAAACAATGCAAGTAATCATAATACCGCATTTCAGAGATATAGAGGCCGAAATGTTATCAATATGGTAATGAAGTTGCGGCTAACAGTCAGAATAATGTAAATAAAGCACTTATTCATAATAGCGCTTCTCAGTGATATAGAGAGATATATAACAGTTCTTGCTGCTTAAGAATAATTAAAAGCCGACGTTTTATATGTTCATCTTCAAATTAAGTATAAACTTTCCAGTTTGACTTAACACAAACTTCCTCGCTAAGTTTACAGTCATGTACTCTGTTATGTTTAATAAATATTAATATTGATCTCATAAAATTCACACTGTCGTAAGCGCGGAATTTAAAAATTCATTATTTAAAGGTTTATCCTAATTACTGGTTAGGAGAGTCAAAAGTTTCACAAAGGTGGCAAAGGTTGGTATCGAACTCCAGTGAAATACCACGTAATTAAATGTTGAGATACTGTCACTGAATATTTGGAAGCCTGCCCTCTCCACATCTTAATATTAATTAATTATTTATATTCAATTAATATTAATTGGAAAATGGATTAATGTGGTCACATCTGACTGGATCTGTCCAATCTTCACTTTCCAGTCCTTACATGACAGAAGCTCGAGCAAAGTAAATTCCTTAGTTCTACCGATTCAGACTTTCACAACAAGAACCACGTAAAATCTGTCAATTTCTCCTAATTCCCTTCGTATTTCATTGGTAAGCGTAATGATAAAGAATCAATCCAGCATGAGTTAACCTATAAATAAAAGCTATTAGTTTGATATATATTTAGAGATCAAATCTGAATGGCTGCGACAGATTTGAACAGTCATGACAAAAGTAAGAATTTTTTAAATCGATTTCAACTTAAGCAAAGCAGTAAGGTCACTAAGACATAAGGAGTCGCTGGCTATGAGAGAATTATAAATGAGAAACTTTACTAAGCAGCAAGAACAAAAGAAATGTAAACAGGAGGTCTGTAGAATGCTATTGACATTGAATTTAATTTTTGAAAATGAAAGTTAATTGGAAAGCATGGAACCGAAAGTTAGTTCCGCAAGCGAGAAGCTCGAGAAAAGAAATTGTTATTATAGATATTACGATTACATCTGGCTAACTGAACTGTAAATTGGTGAGACCACGTCGGCATTCTAGTAGTGAGCTTAATTTCAAAGTCTAGTTACCATAGCGAAGTGCATTGTTCATTTTTAATATTTACAAAATGTGGCACAAGGCCGAAAAGATATTGGGGAAAAGAACGGTCTTCTTCAGTCTCAAGTTAAACTTAGCTAACATCAAACACTGACTCAAACATACAACAATATTCTTTGCACCAAAACAACGTATTCTTACTTACCATTCTTACTTATTCTACCATAATACATCAGATTATCCATGAAGTTCTAACTACTTCCCATATGTAAAATTCATTGTCTGTGCGGGAGGGGAATAAAACAACAATTTAAAATCTAGCATGTAATCTTAAGGCTGTGGGAAAATGACTGAAGCTGAGATGCCAGAACAGGAGCAATAATATTGCTGATTATTCATTGCAATATTCTCAGGATGGACGAATGGTAGACATATAAGTATGCAAGATAGATTCAGAGGATAAAATTGTCTCGCACGACACAGTGAACCAATATTCTTATCAACTGACCTAACAATATATTCAGTATAGTCTTTCTGTTTCATGTGAGCCGAGAACGTTAGCTCGAGAAGGCGCAACAAGTCAATCTCCTGAAGGTTATTAGACAATTTGAAAAGAAATCAATAAATTGATAATGAGCTCGACTTCAAATTCATTGATTGTATTTTACGGCTCATCAATCACTTGTAGGTTATTTAAAGCCGAAATATGTTTTAGATTGTAAGAATAATTCTTATTCTGCGAGTGATAATTGCATTTGAATAGTTTGCAGGTTTATATTTAACCCAAAGCTGGGGACAGGTAATGAATTAATAACTTTTTCATAGGTACATGCTTGTAATTTAATTAAATGAATCTGAGAACTTCACTGTTTAGGAACGATGCGAAGTAACATGATATAAACAATTTAACAGTATCTGTCTATATTTCTGAGATGAGGTATTATGTACACTATTTACATTATTCGGACTATTGTCCTAATCTTTGTCGCCATATTTATCACAACGTTACGGCCTTTCAGTATATGCCTATATTTCTGAGATGAGGTATTATGTACATTATTTACATTATTCGGACTATTGTCCTCATCTTTGTCGCCATATTTATTACAACGTTTCGGCCGTTGTACGCTCCGGCCTTATTCAGGTGGTTGGAAAGTCGAACTTAACCCTTTCTGGTGTAGACTGTTCTAGTTCCACATGCCATGTTTAATAGCTGTCAGTTATCAGTTATCTCCTGGTCATTTCCCCCTGAAAGTTATCCACTGCCTTAACCGGGTATTGAACTCACACTCTTTGGGTCCTATCACTGGATCTTACCAACGCCTTTATCCACTGTACCATGTGTCATTGAGAACATGACATGTGGAACTAGAACAGTCTACCCCAGTGGGCGAAATAAAGGGTTAATTTCGACATTCCAACCACCTGAAGAACGCCAGAGTGTACAATGGCCGAAACGTTGTAATAAATATGGCGACAAAGATGAGGACAATAGTCCGAATAATGTAAATAATAAACAATTTACATTTTTCCTGCTAAATTATAGGTTGTTACGATAATATAAGAAATGCTATTATCTTGATAATGAAGACGGAAAGTGTAACGCGTAAATCAGTAAGAGCGTAGAAATAATGACGTGTTACTTTCTGAAACTAATTAAATTTCTTGTGAGATAAGAAAATATCGCTAGGAACAAAGTAAATAATTTTGAATTGTGATATAATATCTAATCTTCAAAATGACAACGAATTCTAGACAATCCTCTCACAATGGAAACAAATATATAAACCGATTGAAATGTCGATCTAGTGTCGAATGTTGAAAATATCAGGGAAAGGACATGTGAGGAAACATGAATTCTTTTGTTTTAAGAATGAGAATTACAAGGAAGCTGCTGCTTACAATTTGAAATTAGCGTTTTAATATCTTGCGATAAATAATGAGGAAAAAATCTTGGAGAATGTAAAGCCCACAAAATATACAAAAGTCGATAGCCAAAGATGAATTGCAAAAGCTCAGCAGAGTTTTAATAATCGATAGAAACAAAGTAAAGTAAGTCTGACAGTTATATGATATCAGTCCTCTTATATGGCAGTGAAAATCTCTTCACAAATGAAGAGACGTTAAGCAGCAGAAACGTGTTTCTACAGAAGGCTAAGGACACCATCGACCGAATATGTGAGCAAAGACGAAGTTTTAGAGAAATTCGAAACAAAATGGAAAATTATACTTAGCACCAGGAAGAGGCAGCTGAAATTTACAGACACATAATCAGGAAAGAAGGCTTAGAAAATCTGATACTCACATGAAAGTTTGAAGGCAAGATAGAAAGAAACAATCCGTAACTTAATGAGCTTGAGTAAATGGAGGGAGGTACAAAATTTAGGAGAAATAAAAAAGGCGCAAATTATTAATATCGATGGACAGGAAATTGGTTTGTTTTACGGCATATCAAACTCAATGTGTTATTTAAAGCCGACAAGATTTTTATTGCAGCTAATATTTTTTTTCCAAAAATATATTGCTGCCGATATTTTTTCTTTCTTCTAAAATGTATAGCTGATAATATTTTTTCCTTCAAAAATGTATTGCTGGCAATAATTTTTCTCGAAAAATGCATTACTGGTAATACTCTTTACCAAAATATATTGATGTTATAAAATTTACTTTTTACACTTTCATAGTGTTTTGACCCCAGTTGGGAGTCAACTATTTGTCCATAGCTGGGACGATAACAGATGCTACCACCACAAGTCAGGATGGACAAGAGAACACCAGAAATTAAGAGGTGGTTCCACGGTCCTCAAAATCTCCTCATCAGATGCCTTGCTATTAGACGAGGTTTATCATCTTACACTGGAGGTCTCATTGGGTGAGGGTCATACCTCTCCACTGGCGCATTTGGCGTTTTCTGAAGCCCAAACCGACAAGGCGACAGGAAATTGTGGAGAGCCATAATCGCCTACTTCGAGATACGATACATAAAGAATAACGGACAGTAAATTATTTGACGAGATTCAGTGAATGAAAAGCAAAGTATAGAAAAAGAGACTTATTAAAGAGGCAAGAGTTGTCTAGATAAAAAATAAATAAATAAAATGAAATTGTGGAGAACTGTGTTCGTTCACGTCATGAAAGGACATCATATATGAAATGGAAGTTCTCCTCGTGACGAGGTTAATGCAACCCTCTTCAATTACGTGATGGGAAATTATGTCAATTATCTTAGTAATCGAGTATAACTTATGCCAATTAGCCTATTAATCAAGTGTAACTTATTAATATGTGCAGTCTTAATTGAGTATATGTCAATTATTTAACGGTAGGGCGTGAAATCTCGGAGTCGGCCAACCAAGTTAAAGTTGAAGATGTTTATATTGACTATGAATCACTAAAATCTACTTATATTTATCTATAACCACACATGGGAAAGGCTTCGTGCTTGAACCGCAAGGAAAAATCTAAAATCGTAATCCCTAAGGCTGTCCGTGGCTATATTCACTGACATCCTAGCAACTCCTGTGAAAGCGCCTGAAACATGAATATCGGTAATTAGCTTTTCTTTGATTTTTTTTCAGCGAGCTTGTAGAGGAGGGATCGACTGCAAGAACAACAGTCTGTCCCCCAAATATACTCCTACCCAGGCCTTGTGCATTGTAGTGGCGTGAATCTGCAACAAGCTTAGAGCTGAATTTCATGTTCTCCCTAGACTGACGGATGCCGATTTAAGGTAATAACTTGGAAATGCAGTAATCCGTTTTCCCGTGTGTTTATCCGAGTATTATCGTTACAATTTGGCATCGGCATAATACAATATATGAGAAAGAAAATAATTTTACATACGTGTGCACAGCAATGAAAAAAAGTCCTTCATTCCAAACTTAACTGCCTTGGCCATATTAAAGAAAATATATTTCTACCAAAGTGAACATTATTTACCGAATCCTTTTTTGTATTATGAAGTGTATTAAATAATACTAAAAATATAGTTATATACGTTTTTTATTAAATATAGTGAAATACTACTATTGCCTTCAAAATATTCATTAACATGTTTCGTATGTACAAATATCAATTATTTTTTTAGGGATTCTTATAATTAAATTTGATTAAGTCATTTTTGTCAAATGATCTCTGGACAATAGCTTAATTGATTAAATCGTTGTTTTGCGTATTTGATGATAAATTAATTGTGAGTTAATTTTCTGGGTTTGGTAGTGTAAACCTGAAGAGAGTGGAAAATGAAAAATAACTGAGTAGTTTCTAAATAAGCATTAGAGCAGATATCCCTAAACATGTTTGAGTTCAGTTCAAATTCATTGCAGTTTAATCAGATGAACCTGAGGAAAACCAGAAGGCACATTGGCCGAAACGTTGTGATAATAGCAACAAGTTGAAGAGATGAAATTCAAATCATGTAAATAATAAAAACTTCAGATTTTACATTACCATGATTATCATGGTAACGATTTGTTCCAGTTGTTTTGATAATGCTCGTTGAAAACGAAACGTCAACAAAAGATTAAGTAAAAAATTCTATGTGTATACTTTGATTGTACTAACTTATTATTAATAAATTATTAATAATTCAGTGATATTAAGAATTATATCGAACGCCAATGTCTGCTATAACATTTATTTTTCAGGTAGCAATTGAAATTTGAAGTCGCTATTAATAGTGTGAATTTTAACGATCAAGCTAACACCTTAATTTGAGCACACTGGCTGAGTGTTATCCCACCCAGACAATAATGGACATTCGTTTAATAAAACGAAGATGTAAACGAATTGACAAAGATTTATATTCACCGTCAAATCCTATGTTTAGTTTGTGGCCTACATTATGTAAATGAATAAAAAATCGTCTTCAATTCTAGTATGGTTAAATTAAACAGGTTTATTTTCTATTAAGTCTGAAAGTGACATGTCAAGGGAAGTAATAAATCTAAGCAAATAATTTCTCATAAATAGTTACTATTTCCGTCTGTAAGATAAATGGATGATCATTGGAGCTGGTGAAATCATTGCAATTTATAATTATGTTATCAAGCTTTCGATAAAGTATATTTATGTGCATTTGGCATGCAGAAATTTGAGATCAATCATTCAATATTTACAAGAAGATTTCCATAATTATAAACGAGTACATTTAATTATCGTGTTGTGAATATTTCATCTAGAGGCGTGGGATTTAACAATTATTTTGCTCGGATAGAAAGCGATAACTATTTGTCTCATTCCAATGTATAACACAATAAAGTAATTTGAAGTTAAAATTGATAAGAAAACAGATGACCATATCTTACTGCGTCATATAACTGCAGGTATATTTGCGTGTGGGTGAAAAATTCATTAAAAAATTGTTATGTTGATTAAGTCATTTAAAACAATATGACATCAGTAATGCAAAGAATGGAACTGTGGTTTTCATTCTCTTTGCTTATAATATTGGATCCAGTAGTGAAATGTCTAGTTACAATATAAGCGATAGCAAAACTAATGAGGAATATATAGTTTGGGATCAAACTAATTAAAAGTAACCCATGTTTTAGATTGTGTACATTTTTATTGTGATATTTTCAACACATTTGTGTTTTGAACAAATATAATACTTTTTAAAGTATCATATTGAAATGTTGTCCAATAAAAATCAGTTATGTGCCATGCGTGATACACGCTTAGGTGATCATGTATCTTTCGATGTGACTGACGAGGCAGTTTTTTTTCCAGTAGGTTACCATATCTTTCTGAGGTAGACCAGTTGCCATTCAAGGCTATAGAAAAAGGTCTGTCTTGCTATTTACCCATGGCTGGTGGGGATAAGAGGATTCATACTTTTTCCATGGATATTAGCCCGTAATTGTATGTAATGTATTCAACTGGAATTCGAACTCGGCTCTCCGATTCCTCAATACGAGCCGCTATCGATTTGTTTCAAACCCGTGACTTTAACATAAAGGCGCTTTTTAAAACGTTGCGGTTGACAGACAGAAAAAAAAACATTGAGATAAACATCGAGCGATGACAAAACGATTCCACAATCGAACGCAATCTATAGGTCATGTGTGTTGTTTTTTGGCTCAACTCTATATATTCTGTTCAATGGCACATTATGTTTAGCAAGGTCTATTACATTATCCTAACGACATGGTCTATTGTATTATCTTAACCTTTATCACTGTTGAGCAATTTCGCTACATTTATAACTTGCTAGCTTAAAAGGAGTCATACAGGGAGATATTTAAACTAGCTCCTGCGGAGGGTTCTTGATTGGACCGTTGACTTCTTCAGGAGTTTGAGAGTCCCTAAATATTTGGATATTCTCAGCATTGGCAGCTCTCTAGAATGTCATTTGATCGGTGTTTTTGATTTGCATGAAACATTCATTTCCTCGCTGCAGACTTAGCTCTGTTAATTGCAATCTGGTCTTCTGTTGGAGATTTCTTTTTGCGAGGTATACTGCTGACATATGTGATAGGCAACAATAAACTACAGAACTAAAAATTGATCGCTGCATTTAAGTATTTCGTTAATATTTAAGCTTACCTTTTAAAAGTTCAACGATATTTTTTCTGCCTCCATTTATTTTAAAGACAGTTTGATATACGTAGGTCCTTAATTTCTGTGCAAACAATTATTTTTATTTCAAGGGTTTCTTTCGATGGATTTCGCTATTACTTTTGATTATTTACAAATTAATTTCCATGTTATAAAATTGATATCGTAACAAAAATTTCGTTGCAAAAAATCAACTAAAAATATTGCCGAAAACAATCCCAGTAATGAAAATTGGAATCCAAAATATCTGTAACATGCGCAATTGAAAGACAGAGAGATTTGTCCCTTTAACTGAAAGTGTGACACAGTGAAACACTGACATTCGTATTTATTATATAGATTATGGACAATGAAGTATCTTCTCGACTACTCCCAAAACAACATACCCCTCCCACTAGCATGCATCAACATACACAGTGAAATTAATAGAAAAAAAGAAAGGCCAATAAAAGATAATGACATGACATTTCCTCTTAAAACAAGAATTTAAGACAAATGCCACAAGAAAGGGAAAATGATGTTTTAAAACAAAAGCAAATAAAATTTATACCACAAGGCAAGCAACTCGATTTCAAAAGAGACTTAACCTAGTAAGAAATATAGAATTTCGAAATCAATTAGACGCCGTCCAGAAAAAAGTAAAAGTAGATAGAATCAAGATAAACAATTCACATAACATATTTATTACAGCGGACAAAACTAGAAACTTATTTCAACTAAACCTACCAAAACATAGAAAAACGTTACACAAAGACAAATTAAATAAATATGCATAGATGTACAACAAATATGGAATATTATACTAATACGCTAGCTAAAAAAGATCGTCCAGATGTTTGACATATACGACCGAAAAATTACACTAAAAGATCACAAAAAAATTCCTAATATGCAGACTCATAAACTCAAAAAAATTGAACTATAGTGTGGTCCGAAAGTCTTGACATCCACTACCAAAAATTAATGAGAATAAAAGAACACGAATACACTAATACAAAGCATATGTATTGAATTACGTTTATTAACTTTCATTGATTCTATCACACATCAAGAAGGTCTGTATGAACACCATCCTTTTCGTGGCAGGAATGATGCGGTGTCATTTCCAGTCTGATATCTTACGAAGCTGTCCTTCGTTGATTGCTACAAAGGCTCTCCTAACGGCGTCCTTCAACTGATGGGAATTCTGGTATCGTTCATGTTAAACACTATTCTTGATAATACACCCACAGACCGTTGTAATACAAAATGATATTATAAAGGGGTCGCAAGACTTTCACACTACCGTGTAGGTAAAATAGCACTAGAAATAATTATCTCAGTACTAAAGACGAAATTAGGAGTAAACCAGTGGAAAATACAAAAACAAATACAGACCTGTTCCGTAACCTAAAAAACAAAGATAATTGCGAATTTATACTAGATATAAAATAATATCTACGGTAATATAACCGAACACATGCTAGCTTAGAAACAAATAAAAATAAGGTTAAAAGAAGTAAAAATAATGAAGCAATGTCAAAAATTACTAATAAATAACAACGGAATTCATGGCGTTAGAATGGGAAATTTTGGTGAGACAGGAACCGGCAAGCTTATAAGCATATATTTACTACGTGAACGAAGTAAAATAAATGATTGAATGATATAGGCCACAATAAAGATCCCTCTAGTTCCACGTAGCATGAATAATCTACCCCAGTGGACGAAATAAAGGCTTCCGTTCGAAATTACAATCACCTGAAGAAGGTCGGAGCGAACAACGGCCGAAACATTGTGAATATGGTGATGATAACAGTCAGAATAATGTAAATAATATAAATAATCATACCTCATCTCAGCGATAAAGACAGCCATTATATCACTAGAAGCTAGTCAGTGTATCTAACCAACGTCTTTATCCAGTGAGCCATGTGTCCTTGTGAATATGGAAATGAAAATGAGGATAACAGTCCGAATAATGTAAATAATGCAAATAATCATAATACCTAATCTCAGAGATATAGACAAGCATTATATCACTAGAAGCTAGTCAGTGTATCTAACCAACGTCTTTATCGACTAGGCCATGTGTCCTTGTGGATATGGAAATGAAGATGAGTATAACAGTCCGAATAATGTAAATAACACAAGTAATCAAATCTCTGTCATCTGCGTATTTTATGTTAAGATTGTTGCCGCTAATAATAAGTTAGGATATATAGGGCTCCCCCTATAGGGTAAAAAGGTATGGTGAGAAGACACATCATTTTTTTTTACACTTTTGTTTTGTTATTGTATATTTGCTGAACTGAATTCCTGTTGAGGAGTGCACCCCTTTTTACGTAAATGGACTCACCCAATATATACATGTACTACTGCTACGTGAAGACCCGAAAGCAAGACAAGAGCAAGACGAGAGCAAGACCGAAGAGAACAGAGTCGAGTCCAAAGTGACAGAGTGAAAGGTTGTAGGTAACCGGAAGAGTAAGGGTGAGGTAACGGCGTTGTAAGAGTCACAGTGAGTAAGCACGTAGACTCAGTAAGAGTCATACAGCGATACTTCAATACCAAAGACTGTATATATATTTTGCTACTAACCCGTATTCCTGGAACTACTAACCTGCATTAACAGTTTGTATTATTACGTTAATACATTATTTTTATATATTCATTCCTGGCGTTTCTTATTTATTGGTAGCGGATTTCAACCCGGAATCCACAACAATTCCTGTCCATATGCCGCCGGTTTGCCGTCAGTATAGATTCAGGATTATTGTAATATCCTTACAATATAACTTATTAGATACAGCATTTTTTTTTACATTTTTTTTTTTATAAAACGCATTTGAATAATCTATAAAACATACTTATACATACTTCTCCATTTATATTGATCTTATTTATTACGTTACTTAAAAATCGAAAAACAAAATGCCCACCATAGAAAATGCAAATATAGGTACGATATAAAAAAAACAAATAATATATATATAAATCTGTAATATATGTTTAATAAAGACTTGCGTTAAACCAAAGAATTATGTTAAACAAACCCCCAAAATTAAGTAAATAATAAACAAATTGACAAACTAAAAATTCACACATAAATGCACACAGTCATCAATAATAAATAATTAAGGCATCAATAAAAACTTATTAGTAAAAAGTTAACAAGACTACAAATAACCGCATTCTGATCTACAATTATCCCGCAATAACCCCTAGGAAAACATGAAACATAAGCGTAACAAGCTATCCAATAAACGATAGAATAATTCAGTAAATTTGCTCCCCATAATGCACCATTGAGATGTCGTTCAAGCATGACGCAAATTATCACCGCCTGGTGTTGACATCTGTGTCTAAGATTATAGTTACATGCACTCCGTCCTTGATTTTGAGCACTTTCATCCCTTAAAATATCATATATTAAAACTATAATTTTATCATATATATATATATATATATATATATATATATATATATATATATGAAAGAAAGTACTGTTAGAGTAAATTTCCAATATAAATAGAAAAGTCCTCAATACAAAGAAGGGCAATATATTGTTATTTTTATTACAAAAGATTATAATAAAAACATTCTGAAATCGTTACGCAAAAGCTTTCATGTTTCAAATCTATGATTGTACTTCTTCAGCCTATGGTAAGTAAGTTCCGATGAAATGATTTGTAGGGAAATTTCCTTAAAAATCGTTTAATCCCCAGTTACATATACCCATGTATATACAGGGTGTATCATCAAAATTGTCCAAATCGTATAAATAATTGTTCATCCGACAGAATGTTTAATGTCTAAAAAAACACTAAAGTGAGTGTCTTTTTGCCAAGTTTACTTAAAACCATTTGATATAAGAGTCACTGAAAAAACCCTTTGCGAACAGGTTAAAACCATTTTGCATCAGCCCCACTATGTCTTCTCAACTGAGCAATGGTGAGAGGAAAAGGATCATTGAGGACTTCATTCATGGCAACAATGTTCATACTCTGGCTGTCATCTTCAATATACATTCAATAACCATCAAGAGAACAGCGAATAATTTTATAAAAAAGATGGAATACTAGAGGTGAAAACTGGATCAGAAGGTCACCGCAAGAAGAGGAATCCTTATTTCAACTTAGAGCTAAATACATTTTTACTTTTCAATTTTATTTTTATAAAAATCTCAGAGAATTCCAGTGAGACATCATTAATCCTTCCTATGATACAATGCTTCAAAGCTTAATTTAACAACTGGAAAAAGTTACGCTGTTACACGATTTAGACAATTTTGCTGTTACACCAAGTATATATATATATATATATATATATATATATATATATATATATATATGTGTGTGTGTGTGTGTGTGTGTGTGTGTGTGTGTGTGTAATCGCAAAATAAGGCCTCGAGATAAAAGAATAGCAAGATGGATGAGAACACAGTAAAACACACGATAATAATTGAGGTATTCGAGTTGCATAACAACTAGAAAAGACACTAGATAGAAGCAATTGTTGGTTGCTTAGTGTCAAGGTGATACCAAACGCGATAGGTAGAGATAAAAGTATATTGCTGAAATAATAAGGTTGCGAATATTACAGTAACTTTCAGGTAATTATGGAAGGAAGGGTTGAAAACTTCTGTCTGGCAGTGAACTCTCAATGACTGGAAGCGATGTTGATTATAATGCCATTGATGATAGTGATGAATAGGCTGCAGTGGTTAAATTGAAGCCTTTCAAATGGCATTAAAGAAGTCTCTTTTCCGTGTATGGAAGTAGAATGTAAGCCTTTAACAGATTTATCTCTCATCATATCGTTTATTTAA
>CAHIKZ030000584.1:665000-677500 GCA_903632075.3 Acanthosepion pharaonis
AGAAAAAGACACAACTGAAATATCTCGTTCCTATTCCAGATTTGACCCCAAATCTTATGACATACTGATATTAAAGACTATTCGACTATCTAGTGTTGGATTCCATTATAGATACGTGTGCCAGGGTACATCATGTTGTTTCTGTTAAAACCAATATAAGCCAGGCCTTTTGGCCAAAAAGGAAATATTTTATCTCATTTTGTAAAAGCATGTATGCAAATTGAACACTACAATGCATTCCAGAAAGGCGGGAAACCATCTTTTCCTGAATTATATTCCGTCACCAATTACCCTTGAAAGGATATCAATAACAGCCTGTCATGGTGAGGACAACACTCAGGCTGGCCGGGTATTTTGTCTTGATACTTGTGTAGGTAACCTCATACAAACCTGTCACATAATATTTGTAGACGAGATGTACATCGGCATGTAAATTCTTTGCCCTCGAACTTCTCAAAAATGATTAAAAGTACTCAAAAGACTTCTGATTTAGGAAGACATTTTATTGATATTTTTAGCATAATGGAGTGTTTGACAAGGGGGTGGGCTTTGGAGGAAATAGAAAGAGGCCTATTTCGTGTGGAGTTTTCTATTCTTCTGCCTTGCAGGGTATATTATATAAAGATGGACTCATACGGGTTTAAATGAATAACTCGACCGGAATAATATTTTCATATTAATTCCACATAATATTTTTTCAATGGAAGTGATTCAACAAGAGACTACAAATATAAACAAAGATTTATGCTCAAAGATTTAAAATTTTGTTTCTTTAACTATATGATATGTACTGGATTATGACTGAACGTTCTATAGTCATCAGAAAGTGTGATAAATCATTAAAATCTTTTGTACACAAAACTAGAAATATGAAGAAATATTTACGCTCAACTATTTAAGATATAGATTATTTTACTGTATTGATTATTTTACTGTATTGATTATTTTACTGTATTGATTATTTTACTGTATTGATTATTTTACTGTATTGATTATATTGGGTTAAAATCAGGACAGTCTATAGTCAATGTCAGGTACCTCTACCTTTTCGGCATAAATTTTCAATAGCTAAGGTTTAAAATGAATTTTTAAAAATGAAAAAGCATTCATGATGATATAAGTTTAGCTTTAATTGAAAGCTAAAGGATTAAATTGATTATTTCCAATATTATGTATATTTGACACTTTAGAGGAAAATTTGAAAATTTAAAGTTAAATTAATCTGATTTGAAACAAATATTACTTACTTATAGCATAAAAAGTAATATAGAACCATTTTTTTAATGATTAATCCTGTTTATCTGAGGCGATGATTGATGGAAGATTGAGTGGCGAAGAGATGATACCTAGTATGGCTGACTAGAATTGACAAATTTACAAAATCTAAGTGAACGCATTGTTTTTTTTTCTTTTTACCCAGTAATTTTTACAAATGAACATATTTTCCGCAATTATCTAATAATTTATTGACTTTTATTTGCCTTTCGAAGATGATTTATGCAAAAATAAAAAAAAATGTACAACTATAAATTTTTATTAAATATATTTCTCTGTAAAGAGACAAAACACTTAGATCACGTGACCTTTTCATAATAATGTCCCGTTTAGCCTTTCATAGATGACAAAGGGAATAAATTAAGTAAAAAAAAAACTTTTTTAAAAATTAAAAAATAGAATAGTGTAACTACGTTTATTAATCTTTTCAATGCTGGATTCGTAAATTTCGTTTCTACTTAATTACTACATCACATCCAGAAAATAGTCCAATACAGAATTTTACACGATTTTAAATTACTATAAATTATTATAATTAAAATTTAAAAAAATGAAAACAATTCTTGTAAAAATGCATTATTCATCGGAAAACTTTTATTTCTTCAGACAATAGTAATATTAACTAATATAACTTTTTACAAAACAATGAAAATATTTTCTAATTAAATAAAGTCATAGTTTTATTGCATTCATTATTTTCAATTCAAAGCAGATCTCCAGTTAGAATAGTGCAAGTTTGAAAAAAAGTGATTTTCATTCGCCAAGTAGTCCTACTTTTAATGAATAAAAAAATCAGGAAACGGAATTTTTTTTTTTGTAAACGTTCATGAAATTAAGTAAGTCAGGGTAACTTATGTAAAATAAAATATATTTGTACAAAAATTTTCAAAAAAATAAATTCTGAAAAAATTTCATTCATTTTTTAATAACCCCTGATAATATGACTAAAATCGGACAATTATTTGATTTTTACAACAATTTCCACATCAATGTGTTTTCAACGGAAAAAAGCGCAAAAAAGTCAATGTAATTGTTAAGCCACCCCGATGACGTAAACAAAATAACATTTTAACCAAAAGCTCGAACGTGTTAGAAAGGATTAAAAATTTAAAAAAATAATCACAAAATATTTTGTTCTTTCATCTGAATAATATAAATATTTTGACGATAAAATATATTTTATTAAGATTGTGGCTTTTTCATTGCGCTATGCTGTTTTCCGCGAAAATGTCGCGGTTTTCAAGGCAATATCAAGGGAGACCAATCGTTGGTCGTTACAATATTTTGGACAAAATCCTTAAGATATTAACAAAGACTTTCGTTCTGTTATTTAAGATATTTTTCTTTAACTATATTATTTATATTCAATATAAATCCTGATTCATCTTTTATCGTTAAAATCCGTTGTACAAATCTACAAATAATAACAAATATTATCATTCACATATCCAAGATAATGTTTATTTAGTTATGTTATTTGTACTGGATGAACATCTGAATGTCCTATAGTTAATATAAAGGTTTTGCATTCGTTGATTGTTAAAATCTGTTGTGGAAACGTTACAAAAAAAAAATTACGTTCAACTATTTAAGATTTTTTTCTTCTATTACATTACTGGTACTGGATTAAAATCCGAGCGATCTGGTATAAATATAGAACTCTATCAATCGTCGATTTTCAAAATCTTTTATACAAAACGCAAAAAAAATTACCAATATTTGCTTTCAACTATGTAAACCATAGTTTATATTATCATATTTTTTATCGTCTTGTAAAATCCGAACGGTCTATAGACAACACACACACACACACACACACACACACACACACACACACACACACACACATATATATATATATATATATATATATAGATAGATAGATAGATAGATAGATGGATAGATAAATAGATAGATAAACGAATTATGTTTTTATTGAATTGACATCCAAACCATACAGTCAATATACTAGAATCCGAAGATATAAAAATAAATTATATGAAAAAATTGTAGTCAAAACTCTTACCAAAATATCTAAAATCTTTTCTTTCTCGAAGTGTGTATATTCTTTTTTGTGCGACCGAAGATATAACAGGAGCTATTCACGTAATTACAATTTACAACAAAAAAAAAAATGTTCATTTCTACGAGAAAAGAAAGTTTAAAAAACTTCACATTTGCAAGACATACTGAAGGCAAGAGGAACCCAGAGAAGCAGAAAACAACGGATGGTAGAACAGGGAGTGGGGGATTGTAAAAAAACAAACATTACTAAGAGCTATACAAATGCGAAGTTGTGGAGAGTTATGATCACAAACATCCTGAAGCAACACAGCATATGGAAGAAGAATTTCGGATATCCTAATAATATAAAATTTCTACGATGAGCCCACGAGAGACTTTTATGACTGTTATTTGAAATTGTTTTTACCATCAAAAATTCCATTAGCGGAATCCGTTAAACTAATCTAGACAGAATTTTCGTTTCTTTGTTCTACATTTTATGTCTAAATGAATTAACTTAATGTTTGTTTATCTTTATTTTTACAATGTATAAATTTTATCGTATATGGCACAAATATAGACTTATTTTTAAACATAAAAACTTACCGATTACTTTAACATAATTTGAAACAAGCCGATTCGTAAAAATACTTTCAATTTTTGCATAAGGCTACCTAAACGTATTTTATTTTATTGTTTGCTGTTTGATTAAATATGGCGGACTCAAACAAAATGTGATAAATTTGTCGTTTTGAAAATAGCTGGTATAAAGTATTGCGAGGTGATGAAATAGTTCAATGTTTGTGGAAAAAGTTTTAAGAGCAAACAGCTTCGGTAAATCCAGTTTCAGAATATAAACGTTCAGTTCGGATTAGGAAAGTCACTGAAGGCGTCAAGAAGGGTGTGCAATGAAAACCATGCAGACTTATGTAGAAGATGGTAAGACATCTCAATAATATAGATAGGTCCCTAAAGAAGATTGTGAAATGGGATTTAAAGCTAAAACCATGCAGAATTCAACAAAACAGCTGGTTTAAAGTGTCACCAAACAGAAACGGTGAGGCAACGTGAAGTTAATTTTTGAGAAGATGAAGCGTGTAGCCGACTTTCATCATTTGGCTTGACGATAAGAAACAATACAGATGGTGTTAGAAAATACTTCAGTTGACAGAATTCTACTGGTTTTATGGTTTAAACTGTGGTTACTTCTAATCTTTCGTAAAACCCCTGTTTGGTGATGTATACACATTCGGATACTTACCTGGCCCAGAGCTCCGTCCCTGTGCTTGTGGTATCACGGCTACGACTAGCTTGGACCGGCACTAACCAGCTTGGATCAGCTATGATAAGACAAAACCAGCTATGACTAGCTTAGACCAGCTCTGACCAGCTTGAACAAGATATGACTAGATAAACCAGCTTGGACACTCGGGCCCCCATGTTAAAAAATAACCTTGTGTAACAATCTGACTCAATGAGGGGGATGCCAAGTAAATCTCTACTTATAATCTTTTGTAAATGTCCTTGGTGTCTTGAAGAAGGAATGAAAATGAATAGGAGATTATTTTTATTATTATTGTATGTTGGAGAAATGTTTGTTGATTTGGTTGTCAACTACATTTGGAAGTCGATATATCTTCACTGAAGATAAAGCACCTTCACACGCCACGACTAATTTAATGCAGAACTGATCTAAAATATATTTCCCGAAGAGATAGAATGGTTATTATATGTATATAGGAGAAAACTGTAATGATTATCCTTCAAGAACATGATAACACCGAAAAAATATCAGAGTACATTTCCAAATATATACATATACACGAATTCCCACCACGTTACCTGCAGCCGTATCACCAAAATTTAAATAAAAACTTAAAAACTAAATCTAATACACTTTCCTCAAAATAGTAAAATTAAGGAAAATAAAGGATGTTTCATTAAGCCGGATTGTATATAAAGGTGTGTCGTTAAGACGGAACAAAGTCAGCAGTAAATAAATCAGTGTTCTTGGTGAACATTTATTTCTCTATTGAATCATGTAATTTAGGTCATGCCAATTATGCGTGAAAAATAATATCACACAAGTGACTGTCAAAACTGAAAGAAAAAGAAAATAATCATTCGACGCTTAAACTCAATTCCCATTAAAATCGGACCAAGTTATTGGAACACCTTTTAAAAAAAGAAAAAGGCTTAAAGTCTTGGCTAAAAGAAATATAAAATTCATTAGAAAATAAAATAATAAATATGATAATCGATATAGAAATAATAGCCACAACGAGACATAATCTTTAACACTTAAAAGATTATTAGGAATGTTAATTCCTCATTGAATATTTTACATCATCCCCCAATGACCTATATATATATATATATATATATATATATATATATATATACATATCGCTTTAAATGAGTAATGACATGCGATGGGTTTGAACCTTAAATAATATAACAGTCATTATACAGTGTTGATCTTTACACCCGCACTCTTTATATCTAAAAGATCATATCTCTGATACTGGGGTATCCTCCGTGAAAAAAATATATATATATATATATATATATATATATATATATATATATATATATATATATATATATATAACAGTAATTATAATAAACTCGATAAAACTGTTATACAATAATAACAGCTACAATAGAATAAACTATATTAAGGTTATATTTTATGCTTATCTTTAGATAAGCATAAAATATAACCTTAATATCTACTATCCAAAACAATTTATCCAAACTTAATAATATCAAAATAAAGACAAAAACATCCCAAAATATGATGGATATGATCTGAACAAAAATAAACTATCGCGATAAAAACACTTATATATAAAAGAAACTCTCACAACGTTTTTTACAGTACGTTGAAAACAGGCAGAAAATAAAAGAAAACTTATCTATGAATAGATAAAGGATTTGATACCTTGCAATTTATCAAATGCATTAATCACACACAATAATTGGTTTAACCACAAATTCGGCCTAAATGATGCCATCTTGTTGAAAGAGAAAATATCTTAGACGGAATGTTCTTGAAAGAGGCGCTAAGGATTCATGAAAAAATGTAAAATCTGCGTCCACAGTTTTTTTTTCAAATATCCCATTTTCTAAAAGGAATACTCCTTTCCTAATTCAATATACCTGACAAAGTCACACGAAATGGCGAGCCAATCGCGATTCCATAGTCGAAGACCAACTACTTGTGGACCCGATAGTACTGCTAGGTGATCCTTGATTGTGCTAGTCCACGTTCTCAGCTGCCGACCGACACGTTTTCACCAGCCAGAAAGAGAAGTACATCGCGGATAACGCGGATTGGTCTGGCACCCAGCGGTATTATGGCCGCAACCCGGCTAAAGGGGCTCTGGTGAAAATCCAGGAGGTGTCTCTTCCGGCAACCTGCGGACTCGGGTCGCAATGTCAATGCGTCTGTGGAACATCTGCGGCAAACAGGACGCTTTTTCCCTTTCCCTTGAGTAGGACTTGGGACCCTTCCCTTAATCAAATCCCAATGAATCTTCCTTTCTATATGTATAATGATGAGAGAAGCAAACAGGTGTTCGTTTCACGAAAACTGTATGTGTATGCCGAATTTATTGAAAATGCAATTAATCCAAATACATCACTGAATAATATAAATGAAATATTAAGTATTTTATATGGTATTTTATATGGTATTTTTTTGTCTTCTTTGTATACAAATATGATATTTCTGTATCAGAGTTCCTGTTCATAGCGAAGGATTTTATTGGGTAACCTGTTAGCTCTGACTGAATACCTAATTATATATTGACAGGTGACCACCCTTTACATTGCATTGTCATACAGATAAGTGTATATTGAAGCTCGCGTTATAAATGCAAATATGATAATGCAATAAAAATGAAGATGGTAATAAAATAAAAATTAAAGAAACTTTGCACCAAAGCAGACGTAATCTGAAAGGAAAATGAAGGATGAATATAAAATGCTTCGTTGAGCAATCGGGAAAATCAGCTGACACGAAAAGCCGTTAACTGGATTTATTTGTGAAAAGAAAGAAAACAAAACACTCAAAGTGAAAGAATAAGATAATAATATATTTAGGTCGAATGTGAAAGATGTGAAAACCAAGTCTATACTAGAAAAGAGCGGAGGGAAGTATAAAATGAAAAGAGTAGAAAACAGGAAGAAGGTGAAATTATACTACTACTACTACTACTACTACTACTACTATTATTAATAATAATAATAATAATAATAAAAATATCAAAGAAAACAAAAACAAAACGTTTTTTTTATTGATAAGATTGTCTCTGCATAGTGTGGTGTATCATTGAAGAGCTTCAAAAAATTATCAAAATACAAAGATCTTGAAGTGGACAATTCAAAAGTGACAAAAATGTAGCATATGAGGACATCAGTAATTCCAGATGTAGTCAGAGCTCTCGGATTGATTGGGAAATGCAAAAATTACTCATGGAAGGGATTCTTGCTCGCTCATGCCTTAAAGTAATACAAGAAATTGTAGTCACAAATTCAGCCCACACATTACGAAGAGATTTATCTATGTAAAATATGTGTGAGTTCTTTTTTTTTGTTGTTGTTTTTTTTCCCCCTACAAAAATGATGAGTGAAAAATATCAGGAAAACATTTCTGACCTTTGCTCACTGGTTGGGACCCTAAAGGAAATGTGTATATGAGAGAAATCAAAGGAAATATTAACGATAATAATAATTAACCTCGCTTTCGTTTGCCGTTTCTTTAACCGATACAATCTTGGCATCCATCATTGATTGGAAGAAAAAAATCTCTGCGGGAGATAGTGTTAAGTCAAGCCGGATGATGAATGCCGGAAACTGTCCGGGTTCCGGTGCTCCATGCAGTAATCAATAGAAAACATCATCATTTATTTAGATCCGATCACCTTCTGTAACTCTCTTTATGTCGTTCTTATTTTACCTTCTCTGTGATTGTGACTTTATCTCTGTGTCACCGTTTATATTCTTGTTCCCTTCACTTGAACCTCTGTGCTCTATTGTATCCTTCTTGCTAAAGACATTTTACTCCCTGTTTTAATATCTTTATTCATAACTTTTCATCAGTCAATTTTTTTACAATATCAGATTTTATCAAGTAACTCAAGTATTTCACAATGAAATTTGTTTTAACCAATTAATGGTCAATATACACAATGGTCAATATCTATCTATAATATGTGCCATGGTTAATATGTATTTATAGTAAAATAAATAAAAATGTAATTTTAATATAATAAATAAGATAAACTTCTTTTTCTCTGTGGCGTATCCCTTCAGTACGTTGGTGATTATAGCTCTTCAAAATTTCTTGACCTTTGTAACTTGTTGGATTACAGCCCCCTGACGATCACCGTCGGCGCGATATTGAATTACCGCGCCCTGGCGATAATTACAGACTGCGCGAGATTTGAAATAACCTTCCTCTTTCCTCGAGGAAATTTATAGTGAAAAGATGTTTTCTTCTCACTCCTGTCGCCATGTAAGTACCTCAGATGCAGATGCTGAAGGTTCCTTTGAACTTTTCACATTTCTTTTCTCAATTTCCTTTTTTAAAATATGTCCTATTAATATTTTTGTTAATATTAATTTTTATTCCATGTTTTTATTTGTTTTTATCTGGACTCACATAAGTTTGCCATTATTGATTGCGGGTAAAATGTACCAGGCGCCTGAAACATTTAATAAACAACTTCCTCAAATTATCAAAGCGTTGAATCCCACAAGCTATTAACGTATTTTAATATATTTTATCTGTCTTTTTTCTCTCCTAAATCTTGTTCCGCTATCCATATGTTTTAGCTATGTAGGTAGGCTATGCATTATTTTCCTCTGTCCCTCTTGCATTTTAATAAGCGATAACAGGCTGAAGACACTGGGTTAATAGTAGACTCAGTAAGGAAACTGAAAGAAGCTCGTAGTTAAACTACTAAAGGGAAGTAAAAAGAAAGGACTATTATCGAGACAGAAGGCTGGTTTTCAGCAAAAGAGACGACTTAAGATATGGGCTACATTTTTTAATCATTTCTTCCCAAGCAAGGCGGAAATGCCACTAGTACGTAGGCGCGAACATGGTGTGAAAATGTGAAAAACACTGAGTATAGGGAAGATTTAAGAAAAGAAAAAAACATGAACATGATACAAAAAGTTCCAAGATGGTGATTGGAGATGCATTTAATTTTTTGAAGTTTGTAGTTATCACGGAAGCAAATAAACGGAAGGGAGTTTCACAGGCTGGAAGTGTGTAAAATGAAACTGTTGGAGTAAAACTGACGGTTGCATTTAACTATTTCAACAGTAAGCAGTTAGGATCTAGATCCCAATCTAGTAATATGTTTAAATTCATGTAGTCGGGACATTAAAGACAAAGGTCGTTAAAGCAGTTACCATGAAAATATTTGTAGAAAAGAGAGATGGTAGACACGCCACATCGGAGAGAAAGTGACGAAAGTCGAGATACCATCTAAGGATAGGTTACTTTACAATATTCTTCTTTGAAATTTGTCAAGAACCACATGATGACCATCAGGGGAACCAGACCAGATATGGCAGCAGTATTCAATGCATGGATAAATGTTAAGATTAGGGATATATAAATATATGACACACAAATATTTAACAGCCTCGGTACTTTCGTAAAAAGACTTGGAAAATGTGACAGAAGTAATCAGAATGCGCTTAGAAATAGCAATATATATATATATATATATATATATATATATATATATTATAATAAAAAGGAAGAAAAGTAAGATATATAATCCGGTGTTCTTATTGATATTTTTACTTTTACAAAACAGTGCTCAGTGTAAATTTACAGAGCATAAATATTATAAATTAACAGATTTCAAGTATGGTTTCTTCACTACACAGGAATTACCATGTTTCAAAAACCTTAGCTAAAAACTTCAAATTTAATTATATAATTAAATTAAAAGCATTAGTTCTGTTTCATGTTCAAGCGAATTTTGGAATAACTTATTTTTCCTTAAAAATAATTTATCCCACAATTCGCTTGAAGATGAAACAGAATTGATGTTTTTAATTCAATTATATAATTAAATTTGAAGATTTTACCTTCGGTTAATATATATATATATATATATATATATATATATATATATATATAGTCATCAACAGACAATGTTTCGCTGTATCACGGCTCATCAGTGTGGATAGCCATGAAATTGCTTCAAGCCGGGATCGAAGGCCATCAACTCACGAAGCGAATAAGAGGAATTTTTAAAGCCTTATGTACCAGATATAAGTATTAACGGGTACTAAAGTGCTCAGTTCATTGGTTTTAGCGTTAATGGCATCAGCCGACTAATTCCCTCTTCTAAAGTGCTCAACCTACGAAAGGAAGCTTACATAGTAAACCACGGACACATTGTTTCGCTGTATGACTATTCAACAGTGTGGCTAGACATGCGATTTCTTTGAATCCCGACCGATTCGCCATATGCCGTAGACTCTAAGCGGCATGCAGCGGAAAAGGGGGCTTTTTCAGGGGAGACATAAGTTTTGCCCGCTACCAGAGTGCCCAATTCATAGCGTGAGAAAAGAATCAAAATATTAAGATTTCGGAATGTATTACTAAAAAACAATTTGTGTTTCTCACTTTTGCACACCTTTGTAATATCTAATCTTGTATATGGTAATTGATCCTGACATATGTGTTAATCTACCGACGAATCGTGACAATAGCATTGACAAAAATTGAGAGTAAAAAATGGAACAAAGGAACATATACTTATGTTAGGAAAAAGGACAGATGTCATTTGTAGGACACATAAGAAGTCCTAGAGAATTTAAGCCCTCAAGATATGCTTAATGTAATAGAAAAAGGAGGAGATAGCGACTAACCTACGTTACATGTTTGTGCGAATCGATGGCAGAATATGTACACATAGGTACCGTAAAAGGTCAAAAGTAACATAGAACCATGGATAGGACCGTGTGGGGCGCTGTGATCGTCTGCATCCTCAAAGGACTCGCTGTATAAAAGATGGAAGATTTTATCAATTAATGTTATTCATGTTTATAGTATCGAAATTGTTATAAACATAAACAGCGATTTCTTCTGTGTCAAGTGTTATATTGCAGTAACCAGTGCAAAATCATTTTCTTTCTTGTAAATATATTCAAATCATATACGATATAGATACATATATTTGTTTATCAAAATAGACCATATGCATGCATTAATTGCTTTTAGTACTTTCAGTGTTAACAAAAATCATCTTTGTCCTTCATCAATTTTTCACCCATTGATTTTATTTTTTTTTCTGTTGTTTAAACTACCTGCAGTATTTTCTGTAGCTTCCAAGAAATCCTCATTGTTGGATTTTTTTTCTTTTCATAGATATACTTCTTTTAATGGTGCAAAATGTTTTCAATTGGTTTAATGTATGTTGCGCAGGAGTCGTCCATTTGCTGTATGAAAAAAGGGAAACAATTAATCGGAATATTTAGAGAATTGTTTAAATCATGAAAAATATTATTAAAATTGTGCTTGTTTCTCCCTTCGTTTGTTCTTGTTTCTCCATTCATTACGTTCTGTCAATACCTCATAAATAATGAACTATTCCGTTTTGATCACGTGGAAAAATGGGGGAATACACTAATGAAAGCAAGCAAGCAAGCAAGAAAGAAAGAAAGAAAGAAAGAAAGAAAGAAACAAACAAACAAACAAACAAGCAAACAAAGAAAGAAGGGAAGGTTTAATTGGAGAGAGTGAATTAGATTAAGCCGATAAGAACCGGTACGACACATTGATCTCAGCCAAAGATATACTTGCGATCACGATAAAAAAAATGTCATTTTTCAGACACATTGTATTGTATGACGGAAACCAAGTAAAGCAATCACAAAAAAAAAATCCAGTTATCATAAATGAACATCGACTGCTGAATCATTTTAAAACTATTATTAGGAGAAATGTTTCTAAGGCGGGAATTTCACTGGTAAGTAAGAAATATAAAAATGTTTAGAGTCTCTTGCCAATATCTTATAAATAATCGAATATTCCTTTTTGATTGCGTAGAAAAAGAAAAGATATATTAATTAAAGAAAGAAAAGGGAATATGTATGATGGGGAGATAGACGCGTTTAGCATCTGTTTCAGTGAAAGGGAAAAGTTGCTAATTTCATTTTTTTCATTTGTAACCACTTATTAAAAT
>CAHIKZ030000584.1:682500-702500 GCA_903632075.3 Acanthosepion pharaonis
TTCTATAATTAGATTTATGAGAGTGTATATTTATCATCTGGAGGTATTTTCATTTTAAATTGATAATTTAACTTAAATTTAAATATACCAATGTTTAACTATCAATATTGATAGTAAAATATTAAATACATTTTTTATTATCATTAAACACTTCAGAAGTCACCTAAGGTTAAACATTAACTATGAAATTAAACAAAAATCTAAATGAATTCAAATATAAAAATATATGTAATTATTTATAAATGTATGTGTATGAAATTTATGTATGAATATGTATAGGTACATGTGTATATCGCTACATGTGTGTCTATGTGTGTATCTGCGTATGTAAATAAACGTATGTATATATGGGAATTGCATGAATATGTATGTGATATATATATATATATATATATATATATATATATATATATATATATATATATATATATATATATATAAGAAGAAAGCAAAATCTTTAATATTACCCTCAAATATTATTCCATAATTAAACCTAAATTTTAAGTAAGTAAGATTACTCATATAAAAATAATAACAAATTGCATTCATAAATTAGATTAAAAGTAAAACTACTAAAGATGTTACCGTAACTATTTTTTACAATATTAAAAAGTACGATTGGTCGGGTAAACAAACTATTATAATTTAAAATATTTTCTTTTAATATGTTCTCTATAAATATGTTAATAAATATAGTATTTAACTAATATTAAATCCCTAAACTATTTGTTTAAAAAAATTAAATATTTAAATTGATAGCAAACATCAAATTATTTTTTTAGACATCTAAATTTCTATCAATCATTAAAATCTATTCTTTACATAAATTGCTAAAACCCAATTACAGCCTCTTTCTCTTTACTTCCCTCTCCCTCTTCTTTCTTCTTCATTTTTCCTTTTTTCTTTTCTCCCTTCTCCCCTTCCATTTCAATATATCAGTTCCGTTAAGTTAACCGTCTAAATAGGTCAATGTTTGGTCACTCCTCCCCCCCCAATATAAAGTATACTTGAGAGAGATATGAAATTAATCCCTCCCTATACTCTACCATGTCTCTTTAACTATCCCTTTTATACTCTCTCTTAAATTAGAAAAACTTACACTACCCATCAATTCAAATTTCATTTTTTGTTTCATTTCATTTTTGGAAGTGCTATCTGATGATCCGGCGTCCTTTAAAAGGACTCTGGTGAAATAAATTATTATAATAGTACCTTATAGTGGTCTGTTTTTCTTTTAAAAAAATATATATATATATATATATATATATATATATATATATATATATATATATATAATATGAAATGGACAAAGTCCTAAAATTATTTTAAGATATTTTATGTTTATACATTATTTTTATAGATAAAAAATATTTCAGCAAATGGTCTGTTTATAATAAACAGTATTAAAGAAACTTTACCGGCCTGAATGTCCGAGAAATTTTCATAGAAAATATTCGTCCTTCGACAGGTATATTTTCTATGAAAATTTCTCGACATTCAGGCCGGTAATGTTGCTTAATACTGTTTATTATAAACAAACATTTACTTAGATATTTGTATCTAAAAAAATCTATAAACATAAAATATATATATATATATATATATATATATATATATATATATATATATATATATATATATATATGCACCAGTAACTGTCTGAAGGTGACTTCCTATACTCTGGGTCATGTGAAGATCTCTGATTTCTGTAGTGTCGGTAATAATTTGTTTTACTGCTGCTTTGAACTCTGACACTATTCCGTGTTAAGTGTCTTAATGGGAATTTCTCATGCCAAAATTGTTCTGCCTCAGTTATTTCTCTTTAATAGATTTGTCTTTTCTTTCAATAGCCCTAATTTAAAGATATAATATAATCACATAGGTCAAGTATTATGCAGTGAATATCACATTATATAGTGAATATTTTTTGGTTAAAATTCACTTTTCGACTAATTCAATTCAGGCTATGTATTTACTGGTCCATCCTTGTTTATGCATTTCAACATTTCTCATGTTGACATTTTGATCTCTTGCTCTCTTATTTACATTATTCACTCCATATCACGATAACTATTAACACTCTCTATGTTATTAATCTTGCTTACATTCCATATATATCAACAATCTGATAGATAGATAGATAGATAGATAGATAGATAGAAAGAAAGAAAGAAAGAAAGAAGGAAAGAAAGAAAGCAAAGCGGTGTATTTTAGCTATTTAAACTATTGACATTATTCGGACTTTTTTACACATCTTTGTTGAGATATTCACGACGTTTCGACCTTTGTATTCTCCGGCCTTCTTCAGGAGATTGGAATTTCGAACTGAGTCTTTGAAAAGAATGTCATGGCCCAGTGGATAAAACGTTCGTTGGATTCAGTGATCTGAGCCAACGAGTTATGAGTTCAATACCTAGCTACTGCAGAGGTGGACAAAAAACGTGGAGAGTTGAGTTAAAGGAAGGTAACGGTGAGATGCGGTAGTGGCATGGCACGTGAAAGTAGAAAAAGAAAACTACACCGGTGGACAAAATAGTCGGTTCAGTTTGAAATTCCAATCACTAGAAGAAAGCCGGAACCTCGTGAATATGGTAAGAAAAACGCAGACACTATTCCGAATAATGTTAATAGTGCAAAGAAGATGGAGTCGGATATAGATAGGGTAATATGTGATATACATGGAAATAGCGAAAAAAAATGAAAGAAAAATACGTAGGTACCCTAGATATTTCTTACAAACCACAACATAAAACAATTTCACTACAATCCTCTTAAAATCCCATAAATTCACCATCATCTATTGGAAGATTAAAGTGTAGCGCCAACCTCAGTATTAAGTGTATCAAACATATACATACATATCATCTTATAATCTGCAGTTATACTTATTTTTATTGCATATTATGTTATATTGTTGCTTGCTTTATGTTGTCTTATAGGCTGATTCTTTTCCAAGATGCGAATTGTACTCTTATATCGTCATTGTAAATAAATCGTTTCTTAAACTGAAGCCAAAAGAGTGGCATAAGAGAAACATTAACTTTTCCTTTAACTCCCATTCCAGTCACATACCTTACCATTCTATCTCCAAGAATGACTATTGGGGTAATTTTCTCCGGCGACCAATTCCACGCAAAACGCATCAGATATCGGGATCGTAGCAAATTCCGTTAGCCATAAAAACGCCAACTTCACAGTCAACCCAATATTTCACTCATTTCCAAATCCTCTGCCTTCTCATTTGCAATTCCGCGCGACTGACCCCATTTGCCCAACTGCCGTCAATGTCGACGCTCGGTTGGGGCGGGTGATTCCGTGACTCCGCCGCCGAAACATACTGCTGCCTATCCAATTTGATCATTTTCATAAATTCTTTAATCCAGCTTCAGATTGCAGCCGTCGATTTCAATTCACACAGTCGATTGCGTGCATATCGCAAAAGCAACTTCTGCACAATCCTATTTAATATCAATTACACGTCTGAGTAAAACACATTATTACACTAATGCCGTTTTTTTTCAACATCTTTCTATTATTTTAGACTTAACTGTTCGAATAAAAAGACATTTTTGATTTAGTACACTTATTCTTATGAAAGAGTGAGTCCTTCATATTTGTAAATACAATTTATGAACCGCAAGAAGAAAAATATACATTCCTAATGTTTTACAATACAAGGCTCAAGAGCCACTGATAGTAGAGTGTTTTTGAAAGCGCCGTTTGATATGAATATAAGAGCACGGAGTAGGAAGTGAATTTAAGATATCATGTTCGGGAAGCAACCACGGTGGAGTCATTTCCAAAAAACAACTTTTCTTGAGAAAAAAGCTACCTGAAAATAACTTCCTCTTTATAATAGAATTCTGGAGGAAATTATGGCGATTTGAAGCCTGCATGGCCAGTCTTACTTCTAAAATTCCGAACTATTGGTCGTAAAGAATGAATCTCATCCGAACTTTTTCCATAGAATTAGCTAAAGTATAATGACTGGCTTAAGTTATTGCATTGAGAGAAACGAGAATGGATTATGTGCTCTTCAAAATGATAAATTCAAACTCAACGTGCATGTAAATGAATGGAGCATTGCATAAAAACATGACAATGACATGACGATAGCTGGATCTTTGGAACAAATATATTTGCTTGAACAAATACATTTTTACATGGTCAAATTTTCAGTCAATTATGTGCCGTATGCTACTCGGTTAAATGATCATCTATCTTTCGTTTCATGACTGTTTAGGAAGATTTTTTTCCCGCAGTAGGTTGCCATTTCTTTCTGCGGTAGACCAGTTGCTATCAAAGACTAGAGGCTATTTACCCATAGCTGGGGAAGAAGTATAAGATCCATAAATTTCCCAAAGGTATCATCACATAAGTGAATGTAATAAATTCGACTGGAATTCGAACTCCGATTCCTCAATCCGAGCCGCTATCCTCCTGATCATACTGAACTTCATTGTAGATGTTCTAAGCCGTATTCGAGTTATTTTTTATTTCTCATATTTAGCATCGTAAATCATACGACGCAGACTTAAGTATCTATTACTTTCTTCAGTTCATTACATTTGCCCGTAAAGGGATTTCACAAAAAGGATTCGGTGGAATCTTGATTTAGTACAATGGTTCACTTAATCGAAACATCAAAATGTAGAAAATAAAAGTAGGTATAGTTTTTTATATCTGAATTTGATTAAAAGAAATACGTATCTTTTAAATCATAGTTCTAATTCTGTTGGTGTTTTCTACTTAGAGTAACTATTCTCTTGTATATAGTGTAATGGTTAGACGATTTGAACGTGTTGTTGTGGAACTAGGTTTGAATTCCAATCTAGATATTTACATTCAACTTCTCACAAACACTCACGAGAAAAAGACGAATCAACGTCTTCTTGCATCGTCAGCTATGGGTTAAATAGCGCATACAGAACGCGTATTGAATTCACACTCTTTGTTTCACTGTCAACGCTTTTATCCACAGTGGATAAAGGTGTTGGTTAGATCCAATGACAGGATTAAGGCAGTGGATAACTTGCAGAGGGGAATTAACAGGAGATAACTGACAATTGACACCCATTAAACATGGCACGTGGAACTAGAACAGTCTACTCCAGTGAGCGAAATAAAGGATTCAGTTCGACATTCCAACCACCTGAAGAAAGCCAGAGCGTACAACGGCCGAAACGTTGTAATAAATATGGCGACAAAGATGAGGACAATAGTCCGAATAATGTAAATAGAGTTCATGATACCTCATCTCAGAAATATAGACAGAAACGGCCGAAACGTTGTAATAAATATGGCGACAAAGATGAGGACAATAGTCCGAATAATGTAAATAGTGTCCATGATACCTCATCTCAGAAATATAGACAGAAACGGCCGAAACGTTGTAATAAATATGGCGACAAAGATGAGGACAATAGTCCGAATAATGTAAATAGTGTCCATGATACCTCATCTCAGAAATATAGACAGAAACGGCCGAAACGTTGTAATAAATATGGCGACAAAGATGAGGACAATAGTCCGAATAATGTAAATAGTGTCCATGATACCTTATCTCAGAAATATAGACAGAAACGGCCGAAACGTTGTAATATATATGGCGACAAAGATGAGGACAATAGTCCGAATAATGTAAATAGTGTCCATGATACCTCATCTCAGAAATATAGACAGAAACGGCCGAAACGTTGTAATAAATATGGCGACAAAGATGAGGACAATAGTCCGAATAATGTAAATAGTGTCCATGATACCTCATCTCAGAAATATAGACAGAAACGGCCGAAACGTTGTAATAAATATGGCGACAAAGATGAGGACAATAGTCCGAATAATGTAAATAGTGTCCATGATACCTTATCTCAGAAATATAGACAGAAACGGCCGAAACGTTGTAATATATATGGCGACAAAGATGAGGACAATAGTCCGAATAATGTAAATAGTGTAAGAACGACTAAAGCGAATGCCCAGAAACGAAGAAAAGATAATAAATAATAAAAAACAAAACAGGCATAAATATGAATGAAAAGTAGAAGGAAATCAGCCAAAATGACTTTGAAAAAGAAATAAAAATAAACAAGAATAAAGTAAAGAGCAAGAAATAACTGAAATATAATCAGTTCGATAATGAATCCGTCGTAGCACATTCGATCCTAATTGATTGACTTAAATTCTGACCAAAAAAATAATGAAATTGGTTCGTCCAATAACTGTGAAGATGGCATATTCCTTGGTTCTTTATTTAAAGTTGTCTGAGCCTTTATGAGATTCAGGATATGGACACTTCGACGTGTTGAAGTTGTTAGCAAGGTTGTCATGCTAGATCAATTACAAGTCGATGTTAGCCCGATTCTTGCTAGAAGCCCCGATATTATTGGCCTTGTGCCACCACTAATCTACGGAGAGTAAATCGCAGCCATATCTAAGCTACTCTTAGAAAACTACCATAAATCTTTGACTGTTGATTTAAATTTTGGTAGTTATCGTCGACTTGAAATATTAACCAAGAGCAATCAACCCATCCTCGTTCTACTGAGTAAATTTAAGCAAATTTCAAAACTATTTCCAAAGAAGATACAAATAAAAGAAGAAGAAGAAGAAGAAGAAAAAAAAAACAAGGGAACAATTAGTTTGAAAAACAAAAACACATAAAGAAGAGAAACAAGAAATGAAACTAGTTGGATTTTTTAGTCTCTTCGCCATTAACGGCTTCCTATTGTCGCAATTAGCAATGGTCGATATGCAAACTAAGTTTAAGATTCACATTCTCAAAGCTCTTTTTCAAAGCACAACGATCGACACAAATTTGGAACAAGAACAATTGTTTCTTAAAGATTATTTAATTTTGTCCAATACCGTAAAAAACAAGCTTTATGTAAATACTAAGAAAACAATAAACATGTAGAAAAGACATCAAACAAGAAATTAAGCAAAAATCATAAAGTAGAAAAAAAACCAAAATGAAATAGAAAAAGACGATAGCGAAAATAAAGACTATTAAAAACAAAAGTACGAAAGAAAGAAAGAAAAGTAAGAAAGGATTAGAGGAAGAAATATCATATGGGATTATAAAGGAAATAAAGACAATTAAAAATAACAAGTTGTAAGAAAGACAAATGAAATAAAGAAAAACAGAAAGAAAGATAAACAGAAATAAATAAAGAATAGAATGAAGAAAGAAAGAGAGAAAGAAAGAAATAGAGAATGGAAGAAAAAAAGAAAGAAACGGGATAAAGAAAGAAAGGAAGTAATAAATGAAAAAGAAAGAAATAGTGAATAAAAATAAATGAATAAATAAATGAAACAATAAAAAAGAAATTTAGGAACGAATAGGAGGATGAAATATCAAGGAAGCGATATATAAGATGATAAAGAAAGTAAATGAATTAAAAAAAAGAGTTGCGAGTTAGAATGAAATAAATAAATAAAGCCAGAAAGATAGAACGAATAAAGAAAGAGAGGAAGTAACAAATAAAATAAGAAAGGAAAAGAAAAAAGAGAATGGAAAGAAAATTGATGACGAATATTAGGAAGAAGTATCAAGAAAGAAAAAATTTCAGAAGGAAAGAAAAGAAAAGAACTTTTAAGAAAGTGTAAAACAGAAAGAATTGGATGCTCGGAAGACAAATATCCATTTTAGCTTCTGAGATATTACCAAAAACATGGCAAATATAATTATGGCCTTGCTTTTCCCAATGACGTGTCTTGGCCTCGTTGCGAGAGACTATCTGCGCTGGGCACAGTGTTCACCCGCGACTCATAAATCAGAAAACTAATACAAAACCCGGCTGCAGAAGCCAGTGTTGTTCTTGCTGTGTCTCTGAATATCCCTCCGTCGCCCCATCGGCTCAGTTCAGCCATTTCTCTTTCTTGCAACACACTAAACTATCAAGAGGGCCATTCAACAAAGACTTGATAGCAGTTAGGGGGTAGAGGCTCAAGTGGAAAACCTTAAATCCCGTGCCATTTCGAGGTGTACGAATAAATGTTCATTTTCGGCACCGAGGACAATTTCTTAAACATAACCGAACATGATTTTAAACTATCTAGGAGAAACGGAGAAACAATATGAATATCCATAAAGAATAATTTGTTTAGTAATAACAACAACAACAACAACAACAACAACAACAACAATAATATTAATACGACGATTGAACCGTAAGCGTTATTAAACGCCAACAAAAAGTGGAGAATTAAAGAGAATTGTTTTCATTTGATCTTTTTTAATCATATTAACCCCAAAGAAAGGCAATAAAGCCACTGAGACACGAGGGTTTACTGCTTTCGAAATAATTAGAAAACAAAAAAAAATTACATTACGAACTAGCGGGACCAATAGAAGGCTTATCAGGAAACGTTAGATAACTAATGACATTGCAATTAAATTTTCGAAGATCAAATTTGGACGGAAAGTATGGAGTCGGAAGAGAGTTTCACACGCAAGAAGTTCGAGAAAAGAAACTGTTAGCATAGAACTTACGGTTACATCTAGCCAAGTCAACTTTAAATTGACGAGAAATTGTAGCGAATCTAGTAATCCGCCTAAATTTTTGAAGTCTACCTACCATAGTTAAGAGCTCATCCGAAAAATTACCATGAAAGTATTTATAGAAACGGCACTGAGAAGCAACTTTACGGCTAAAGAAAAGAGACTGAAGGTGAGACTACAGGTCAGGACGAATAATATCTCGAAAAAGCGGTTAGATATTGCTGATATGAAAAGTCATAATGGGTGCATATAATAATGAAAAGAGAAAAGAAAAAAAAAGAACTCATCAGGAACTGGCCTGGTCATTTAAAAATCACCAGCTATGTTTCACATGATGCTCTACAAGAAATTGAATAACGACCATAATTCCCAGTAAAATTAACATGCAATAAATGTGAAAAGAGCGATCGGTGAATGTTGAATAAAAAACGAAAACAAAATGATTAAATTACAGTACGAATGTTGCAAACGATACACACCAGGAAATAATAGATGACTAAATCGAATATACACTCAGTCAGTAACCTTTACTACAAGAAGAGTAGATATGTGGTGACCTTATATATGTAGTGGATTCACAGTAAGAGATACCTGATTAAACGTTTAACTGTATGTCTTATCAGAACATTATAAGAACAAGATACCTAAGACAGTTTTGCTAGAAGGTTATCTCGCAAGCAGTATGTGTAGAATACGTCATTTTCAGATGAATTTCCTTAGACATGTTCGTGCAAAATGCTCATAGAAAATAAACTAAATCTAAAGTAATCATAGCACGAACACAAAACGGAAATACTGAAACAGTAACAAAAGATCTAAGGTTAATCGTTATGCGTAGGTAAAGCTTTTAATAACTAAAGAGAATATGTTAGTTCAGCAAGAATATAAAATCAGACACGTCGCTTTAGAAACTTTATCATGTGAATTTTGAAAATGACTTGTCTTTTCCGATGTAAATAAAATGCAAAAAATGCTAAAAGCTTCCATTTAAAACAAAAAACCTTGGATTATTTGTGATATTAGAATTCAACCCAACGAACGTATACAGTGAGAAAGTTATAGCAAGCAAAAATGTGACCAGTTAAGCATTTATTAAATTAATCATTCCAGCATATTATAGAATCAAATATACCGAAAGAAAACAGCTGGAGAACTCTGTCAGAAGAACGGAATTTGGTGGAAGTTAGAGTGTGGTCTGCCTGTATTCTTCACTATTTAGGCCAGTGGCTATAGTCATATTGACACGTGTCCAAATTCTGGAAGATTTGGGAGATCCAACAAAAAAAAAAAAATGATACAGTAGATCAAACACTACTGAATATTCAAAAGATAATCTATCTATCTATCTATCTATCTATCTATCTATCTGTCTGTATATATCGTGTGTGATTATGTGTTTGTGTATCTGTCTTGTTTTATTTCTGTGTGACTGTGTCTTTACCCTATAGGGAGTAATCAGCGTGTGCCATGACATATTGTATCAAATACATATCAAGCTTTGAATGTGGAATCTTTAAAATGTAAATATATCCCCTTATTTGGAGCGTTGTTATCCATTCTTCACAGAGAACGATATCGCACGTAGCCCTCAAACACAAGCGAATACTCACGTATTTCTAGTGTTCAGTATTGAAAAATGCAATACACTGATATATGTCTTTATTGCGGGTTTTGAATAAACTGTTAACAAAGCAATTTGAATCCTAATACCTCGCTGGAGCTGAGCTTTACCAAACGACAATTTTGTTTACGGTTTATCAAATAAAACATAAAAATACATTTTATGGCTGATTATATCGCCAAATAACGTGGTCCAATGACTCAAGCTCTGGAAATAACAGATATGGATGTCGCGTGTATTAAATGTTTAGATACTATCGGAAATATTAAAATGAAAATATTCAACAACGTGCTGAAAATTTGGAGAATTATTTCGGTTCCATTATAAATGGCAGATGACGTGTTTGCAAAGAGAACAATGATATCCCAATATAGTCAGTAAACTCCAGCCAAAGAAACATAGCCTGAATATTTTGAATTACGGTGTTGTCTTTCCCCGTTTTTTGAGCTTCTTTTCTTTGAGTAATGCCTCTGCCCATTCAGGATGTCAGATTAGTAACTATCTGAAGAAAATTGTCTCAATGACATGCCTGATTTAAGCGCATTCACGCGAAAAAGGTCTGTCCAGTGAGAATTTTCCTTCATTTGTTGATTTTGAATAAACTGTTAGATCTAGCTGATAGGCAATATTCAACGCTATATAACTTTGGTTTGCTTGTTTAACAGCATATCAAGTCCTTATGGGTCATTTTGCCGAAAACGAATTTTCCCCTAAAATGTTAGCTTTTATTTTTATCAATAATGTATTCCTGGTAATGTTTAAAAAATATAAATTTTTTATGTTTTTTATATTTTTTTTATGGTTGACTATTTTTAGCTGGGACCCTAACAGATACTACCAAATAAGGTGGACCTGGAAACAACAGGAATTAAGAGATTGTTCAATGCTCCTCAACCTCCTGAACAGATGTTGGATGTCATCATACCCAGGTATTAAATCGTCTTACCCTGGACGCGGATGAAGTTTATCGTCTTACCCAGGAAATATATAACCCAGGAATAAAGAAAATAAATGTTTAAATAAGCGAAATATGTAAAATAAAGAAAATATTCAACAACGTGCTGAAACCTCAAGAATTATATTTCGGTTCCCATTATAAATGGTAGATGACGTGTTTGCAAAGTCCGAACAAAATAATCAGTCCCCCATTATAGTCACCCCGTAAACTCCAGCTAGATTAACAGTGGGTAACATAGCCTGAAAAAGCGGATGTCTATTCAGTTTATTTTGAAATACGGTGTTGTCTTTCCCCTGCTATTATTGAGCTTCTTTTCTTTGAGTAATACCCCTGCCCATTCAGGATGTCAAATTATCGTAACTATCTGAAGATTCATTTCCTTTATTGTCTCTGAAATGTAATGCCTTCTTTCGAAGCGCATTCTATGCGATCTGATGATGGTCTATCTTTTTTTTTTAACTGTAAGAAGTTCCCTTCATTTCATGATAGTTTAGATCTTAGAAATCTGTTAGATCTAGCTGATAGGCATTTCTAAACTATTCAACGCCATATAGTTTTGCTTTGGTTTGCTTGTTTAACAGCATATCAAGTCCTTATGGGTCATTTAATGCCTAAATTTTATTTTCTTGTGTACTTTCCCCTAAAATGCATTGCTTTTATTTTTTTCCAATAATCTATTCCTGGTAATGTTTTTTTTATTATTTTTATGAAATTATATTGCTGGTAATTTATTTTTAAGTATTTTTATATTTTCATGTTTTGACCCCAGTTTTGGGGTTGACTATTTGCCCATAGCTGAGACCCTAACAGGTACTACGATCCCGGATGAAGGTGGACCTTGGAACAACAATGATAAGAGATGGTTCCACGCTCATCAGAAGTTCCGAATCAAAGGTCTTGTAGCCAGATGCAGTTTATAGTCACACCAAGGAGAACTGAGATTATTTAAAAACGTGACTCGAGTTATTAGGTTAATAATGTGGTTTGTGGCATCTTGCTGTGTTAGATAAAACTTCCCTAGTCTAATGTTTTCTATGATCATTTTATTTATGTCGTATACTAAATTTGGTATAGCTGATAAATCCTAAATACGTCCATTACCTGGGTGTGTGGACACTGAGTTATTTGACGTATTTAGAATATATTAATTCCACATATTGAGGTTTCTGACGGAATCAGTCTGATTGATATCATTACATTATATTAAAGTAGTTATTACGGAAACTACACAGAACATATTATGGGATGCCTAAACATTGTATAGGAAAATTGGGGCTGAAATCTGACCAGTGCAAGATGGAAACTGACACCAGTTATTCTGCATTCTTGATAATGAAAACCAATTTTATAAGCTTCCTACAGTCGATCTAGTTGTAAAAATCATCTTTACCTACATATTCAGGTGTGTATGTTTCCCCCGTGATGCGTGGCAAAATTAAGACACATGATATATGATTTGAAAATATTGGTTGAAGCAGTATCAGAGATCAATCTATGAGATTGATACTTGATTATCCACATAGTGTGACCCTTGATATTTCAACTTTCTCTTTCTGATTTTCTGTATTGGTGTATACAAAATCCTTTTTCTCTCAGCTGGATTGTAACAGATGATTATTGATGCTCTATTCTTGATGTCAAAAGCCTTCTGCTTCTTGATGTTTTTCTTGTCCCCTTGCTGTCAAAAAGACTTCTACCTGTCCCCTGACCAGACATCTTATTTATTCAGAAATTTAAGCTCACAGAAGACTCCATCCAAGTTTTCATACGAGCATGAGACCACTGGTCACAAAATACAAAAAAAAACAAAAAAAAAACAGTTTTTCCATAAACACGAAATGGATCCTTCACAATTTTGTCGGTTTCAATCGCAGAGCCGAAAAAGATATGCAAGTGTAACATTTTTTTTTTGTACAATATACACTTCTCTCCCAAAAATCACATTTTATGCATTGCTCCCGCGTTGCTCATATTTCTGCCCACAGTATTCAGAGTATTTATCTTTATAACCTTATCTTTATTCCTTGGTGTTGATCGTTTGGGAAATTGCCCAGTATTTCTTTCCATAACGGTGAATAGATTGCTGTGATTTTAAACTAATGAAAGCCTTATATATTATTCTTTAATACAATAAAATCATGTTGTATATTTATCAACCAAGCCTCCTTAGTTCTTCTTAGTAATGAGATATTTCGTTGTTTAAGCAAAATGTGGTCTTACAAACAACTGAATATCTCATTAATTAAGAGGGAAAATCAAGTTTCAGATACATTCCTTTTTAATTTCTTGTGATTCCTGTGCTTTGGTTATTATTTCATTTTGAAAAGAGAAAGAAACTCTGCATGTGACAGTAAAGTTCATTGTTAGAGAATTGAATGGAAAAATGATTCTATTCCATGTAATACGTTTCAATCATTAACAAGACTTCATCTGTATTGGTATCCTTTAGTTTCTGCTGGAATGATTTTATTTTTTGTTCCGTAATGAAGTTGAGAAAAGTTTTGTTAATTAATATTTGTTTTAGATGTTTGAGTTCGCTAAAAATATTTTTGAGATGCAATCTGCTGTATTTAATAAGTTCTTCATTGATGCTGTTTTATAACTTATTAGTGATTTGTTATTGAAGTTTAGGATGCTGGGATTCTTATTGATTTTTTTTTTATATGGGTTGGTGTTAAATGCATTGGAGATGAGTTCTATTTAATCTTTAATGAATGGCATTTTGTTATTAACACTTAATTCTAACAAGAATTTTAAACCAGATTTATTTTGAAAGTTGATTTTATTCTTGTTATCTTTTCCTAATGAGCCACAATTTTTCTTTTTTTTTATCTTTTTTTTCATTCTTGTGCTTTGGTTATATTTCATTGTTACCTTCAATATATTAAAAGAAATAATATAAAAATGTTATATGTGACAACGGTGTTATTTTTGAGATGATTGAATGAGATTGAAAGAGAATAATTATATGACGATTTTATAAAAAATAGTATCCAAAGGGAGGGGGATATAAATGTAAAACGCCGAAACAAGGTGTAAAATTGAACATATAGACAAATTAAAATATCAGTACGAATGCTGGATGAAAATTACAGCAAATTTTCAAGCAAGATTCAAAAATCAGATGACTTTCTATATATATATATATTTGCCTTGGTAAATCACTTTATTTTGTTAATTAGTAAATTCTTTTTCCATTTAATTTGTAAATTATTTATCTTTTAATTAGTAAATTATATTTTGTGTTTTATTTGTAATTTATTTTTCTTTCAATTAGTAAAATACTTTCTCTCTTAATTTTCTTTTAGAGAACGAAACGTGTTATTTAGAATGTTTTTTTCCAGTTTGCCATTCATTTGCTGCCATATAGCCTTCCATAGTGTTATGTGTATAAATACAGATCGTAAACTAATCTTGCTCGATATATAAGCAATATAGCACAAACTTTACTTTAATATCACCAATATCTTTTGAGGGAACGTGTATACATATTGAATGGTACATTCATTCTCGTTCATATATCAAGATTTTTTCATCGGGTTCAAAGTTTTTATAGACACCTCCTTTAAACAGCCAGACAAAAACATATTTCATGAATATCAACATTAAATATGAACTAACAGCTAGAAGCCTTTGTAGTGAGGTATTTTCAAATAATAGATTGAAGTCCTTTCTTTATCTCTATGCTCCTTTTCTGCGAGTTGAAGTGAAAGGGTTGAATGTTTATTGCTTTGAAAGTTTCGATCAGACATCCATCAAACAGTTTAAGTTAATCTGAGCCTTCCCGCTGTTTACGGGCGAGAAGGGAAGTCATCTTTCTCTGTTCCTAAGATCGCACTAGTCTGATCGCATGCTGAGCATTGTCTTTCAACAGCGACATTCAGCACCTTTTTTTTTTGCACTCCTACGTCCCACCCTGCATAGCAAGTGCCTACGTGCCTACTTTAGCCCACCCACAGTGACCCACGACTCGTACATATATCACTTCTTTTCTACCCTAGTGGTTTCCTGACAAAGTACGATACGTTTGCTTGCTTGTTTGCTTCTGATATGCTTGTCTCTGTTGGGATAAAGAGCAAAGGATGGGGGGAGAGATAGGGAGACATAAAAAGAAGATGGAGAAAAAATAGAAACAGACTTTCCTAAATTGTTGCATGTTACAATTCGTCGCGCGAAGGAATGTAAAAATATTCGTGCAACTTCATAAACTTCGACATTGTTTCGTTTCGACTTGTCTTGTTTGCCACATTCTCGCAATTCTCAACTTCAAATGAGAAATATAGGTCAGGCCTATTCTCTTTACAGCAACTCTCTTGCTTTAGATTCTACACATTTTCTGGTTTACTTCTTTGAGCCGCTATAATTTTGAAAATATCTAATATATTCCTAATGTTTACATTATTTATTTTGTTCGGACTGTTGTCCTCATATTTGTGGCCATATTCACGACTTTTCAGTCGTTGTACACTATGGTCTTCTTCTGGTGACTAGGTCTTCGAACTGAACCCTTTACTTCCTCCACCGTGGTAGATTGTTCTAGTTCCAAGAACCATGCCTTTTCCGGATGTCACAGTTAACTTTCTTTAACTCAATTCTCCAAGTTTTTTTTTTCAACACTGCAGTTGCTAAGTATTGAACTCACAATTCTTTCGGTCAAGTCAGTGGATCCAACCAATAGTCCGAACAATGTAAATAGTGCTAATAATTACAAAACCCTTCTCAGAAATAGAAACAGATAATAATAATAATAATAATAATAATAATAATAATAATAATAATAATAATAATGGGCGGGACCGGAAAAGAAATACAAATAAACACCAGAAATCAAAGAAAATAAAAAGTAAAAAAAATAATAATAATAATAGACCCGGTTACGGGATGGGACCTATTACAATTCTATGGGACTACACAATACACCATCAATAAAGAAAAACTGACAGAACAATCAAGGCCAACCGGCGAGATATTGTTATTAAAGACCACAAAACAAAAAAAAAGTGCCTCCTTATTGATATGGCAGTCCCTGCTGACTGCAATGTATCTCTGAAGATATTCAAAAAGCTGTCAAAATACAAGGACCTTGAAATAGAAATCTCGAAAATGTGGCATATGGAAACATCAACAATCCCTGTTGTAGTTGGAACCCGAGGACTGGTTGGAAAAGATTGCAGTAGACTAATTGAAGGGATTCCTGGAAGTCCATGCCTCAAGGAGATAGAAAAAATTATTTTGACAAGTACAGCCCACACTTTACGAAGGGCTTTATCGATGTAATCATTTTTTTTGTCAGTGGAAAGTGTCATGATGCCATTTCTAACCTTAGGTCCCTGGACGGGACCCGGAAAGAAATGTGTAAACGCCAGAAATCAAAGAAAATAATAATAATAATAATAATAATAATAATAATAATAATAATAATAATAATGATAATAAAAATATGCATAGATGTGTTAATATATCTTATCCGTCAGTGTAATTTAATCTATTCATCTCTGTGTTAATATATTTTCTTTCTACAAGATATACAAGACACTCCAAGTAGATGGTTACTATTCAAGAGGCAGAGTTTTGGGGGATATGATGGGAAGATAACAGATAACCTACACCGATTATATGACACATTTCTTTCATACACTGTCTTTTGTTTTATTTGATTAATCTTTTCAGATGTCGATTGTCAATGGGCGTTTTCTACCACCTTCACTTTCAAAACCCATATACCCACTGCAGAACTTCAGAAACCAGCCTCTGACTACATACTCTGTTAATGTGGGCAACTGTTTGAGAAGCTTTAAAAACAATGTTGCAAAATGAGTAAATGCGTCTCTTAATGAACAAATTAAGACGATACCTTAATCATTAGAAATGTGTTATATATTTTTGTACAACTATTCTAATAATGTATTAGAAGATTTATTCTTAAATTGGACATTATTTTTCGAACAATTATTACCCGACCGCCAATATCTCATATATAATGGATTATACCGTTTTAATTTGGATCAGGGACAAGAGTCTGTTTGGTTTCATCAAGAAAAAGGAAAAAAAGAAAAAAAATGAAGGAAAGTGAATGTCTCACGTTTATCTCTCCTAAAATACGAATACGTTGATTTCATATAAAATAAGATAATAACGGAATATGTGTATAGGAAAAAGTCCTGCGACAATATCACTCGTACGATTTTGCGACCCTGGCATGTTTTTTTTACTAATGTTTGCCATTTAAAGCCATTCTGGGAAGAGAGTTAGTTGTGTCAGTGTTAAGAATAAGACATCACAGGTGTAGTTTATGAGAAAATGCTAGAAGAATAAATGTTAAATCTAGATTTGAACATAATATTTCAATGATTTTGGAATAATAATTGTTGGTATGGTTTGTTGTGTTTTACGGCATATCAATCTCAATGGGTTATTTAATGCCAACAATTTTTTTTATTGCTGGTATTATTTTGTTTTGTCAAAAAATCTATTTTTGGTAATAATTTTTTCCTTCAAAAATGTATGACTGGAAATATTTCTTTTCCTCAAAAATGCATTGCTGGCAATATTTTTTTTTTCAAAAACGTATTGTTGGCAATATTTTTTTTCAAAAATGTATTGCCGGTAATAGTTTTTTGCTTCAAAAATTTATTGCTGATATATTTTTTTACAAAGTATTAAAACACATTTTTACCACAGTTTCCGGGTTAACTATTTGCCCATAGCTGGGACTCTAACAGGTGCTACCACCCTGGGTCAGGGTGGACCTGGGAACAGCAGCAATTAAGAGGTCGTTCCACGCTCCTCAAAACCTCCTGATCAGAAGCCTTGCTGCTGAACCTAGTTTATCGTCTTACCCAGGACAGGAATAATAATAATAATAATAATAATAATAATAATAATAATAATAATAAAATATGCATAGCTGTGTTAATATATTTACTCTGTCAATGTAATTTAATCTATTAATCTCTGTGTTAATATATTTTCTTTCTACAAGATATACAAGATTCAAAAGTCACTCCAAGTAGAGGGTTACTATTCAAGAGGCACAGTTGATGGGGATATGATGGAAAGATAACAATTAATACTAGACTTGATCAGGTCAAGATTTCAGTGGTGAGTGAAGTATCGTCTTCGGAGAGGTTTTTTGGGAAAAATTTCCTCGAGTGGAACTTACACCTCACTAATGGAATACGAAATAATGAGCGTGGTTAGCTACAATGTGATTGCTTCAGATCTGGTGGAACTAAAAAATATAGATCGTCTGAACACATTTACTTGCTACGATGTGTCCAACATAACGGTACATGGAACAATTATAAAACGAGGATCTAACATTTATTTTCCATGTACCGTGCGGTGATTATGGCTCTCCAAACATCCTATCCTTTAATCTATTTTACTATTTCCGTTCTCCCACCTATTCCCACATGTTGCTTTTAGGTACTGCTGGCTGTGTCTATATGCCTCCTGGCTTCAACATATCCTGTGGTTGTCAAATTCTCTAAATCTCCATTTCTTCATTATGCTTTCCAAATTTCAAATGATACTTTCTGATATAGGCGTCCTTTTTTATCTTCTTCATTATTAATATGTTCAGTCCATTTTATTCTCATCATGCTTCTGTTGGTCAACATTTATATTGTTGCAAATCTCTATAAAATACTTAATATATAATTAAAATATAAATGTAGCTATTTTTACATGGGTGTCACCAAACAAACATGGAGCTAGAGATAAGTCGACGAATTTAGGGCAGTATTGATTAAAAAAATACCTGATTATCCGATTAAGCGAACCAACAATATGATAACATTTTATTTAATCATTTCATCCCTTCTTCTCTGAACTGTATCCCTTCAAAATATAAGCGAGCATGGCTCTCCGCAATTTCCTGTTCTTTGTAGATCTTAGTATATATTATTATTTTGCTATCCCTCAGAAACCCTGGTCTGTCACGCAATTGCGCAAGCATGTTAGGTATGCAATGTATTTTTGTCACACTTCAAATATGTCATACGAATGTCAACTTTTCCGAGTCATCTTTCATCATTATGTACCCTATGATTCTCAGCTGTTTCTGATTTTAATAATACATGACATTTTTGTATCCATTTTCTCTAAAACTTAGTCGTTGATCTTCTGTTCAGTCCATAGAATTCTTAGCATCCTTCTGTAGAACCACATTTCTTTTTCGTTAAGTATTTTCTTAATCTGTGATGAAATTGTCCAGCATTCACTGCTATGGACCAGTATTACATAATATTTAAGAATGATCTCCACTTGTCCTATTGAATCAGTGCAATATTTGTACCCGATCACATCTGAATATGTTTAAATCTCCGATTTCTTTAGAGGCAGTCAAACGTTTCAGACCATGGTAGGAAATATGTCCGCGGAGCAATTATACGGTTGGCGAAAATGTGTAAATTGGGTTGAAAGCTGTAGCGAAAAGTTAATTATGTTAGAATTACGTTTGAAATATTATGTGAAAATAGCGTGCTCTTGAAGCATTTTAAAAACTGTTTATATAAGGAATTGTGTATGTATGTTTAGTAGTTCCCTGTGGGCTTAAGAAGGGCGAAAAGATGTGCACGATGACCCAAACAGTGGGCAGTCAAAAACGCAAAGGCCGGATATAAATGCAGACACAGCGAATCATGAGGTGCTCAGATTGATATTAGAAACAGCCATTAGAATATATAAATAAAATAATGAAACAGTACAGGAGAGGGTGACAAAGAATTTAAGAATGGAAACAATGATGCCTTTCAGGCTTGCTATTTCTTGACAAATAATGCTATTTACAGAAATACGTTATTCGCCTTATTCCCCAGATAGAACTTACAGTGAATTTTTGGCTGTTATCAAATGGCTGGAGATAGGCGGTTTCTTCATTGATATCATTCAAGTGGCTTGGTATTCTTCGGATA
>CAHIKZ030000584.1:707500-737500 GCA_903632075.3 Acanthosepion pharaonis
TGTGTGTGTGTTTGTGTGGAACAAATGAAACACAATTCTCATAATTTAAAAAAATAAACACTAGCACGCTTAAGAAAAAAACAATGACAGTGAATGTCTGAAAAACCAAAAGTCAATAATTATTTTATATGCGCAGTACTTAGCGGAACACGCTCAATATCATTCATAGATAAAGCATATTTAGTTGTATGGATATGAATTTGCGCGTCGCCTCGAATTGTTTATATGGATGTGTTTGTGCGAAATAAAATTCATACAGCTGTATATGTGTCTATGTATATGAGAGTGTCACCCCGAAGCAAATACAGAAGAAGATTCTCCATCCCACCATCAGACATAGTGAAACAAGCATGAATAGATTAAATTTTAAAAAATAAAAATTTGGTCTGATGATCGCAAAATTGTGAAACCCAGATTCACAAACTGACTGCTAACCATACAATTGAATACATATATATATATATATATATAGATAGATAGATAGATAGATAGATAGATATGCCAATTTTGTTCAACGTTCCATATGTGTTTCCTCGGTTGATGGTAAAATTTAGTTTACCATCGCCTGAGTGACACTTTTTAATGTGTCGAATCATGATTGTAATTGTGTAGCGATTTTTAACATGTTTTTTGTTCTATTATCTTCTAGTATTTAATACTATTTCTCATTTTACCTGGATATATATATATATATATATATATATATATATATATATATATATATATATATATATATATATAAAGCATTCCTCCCAAGCAAGGCAGGACGCCACTAACGATTTACAGTGAGTTGGAGCGAGAGCAAAGAGGAGTATAGAGGAAATGATGAGGAGAAGTTTAGGAGATAAATCAGGGCATCTGGAGACGTCGATTGACATTGCATTTGAATAGTTGGAGATTATAGCTATCAGGGGAAAAAGGAAAAGGGGAGGGAGTTCCACAGGCGAGAAGTGCGAGACATGAAGCTATTGGAGTAGAATATACGGACACATTTAACAGTTTCGACAGAGAAAAAGTGAGAGCAAGATGCCAGCCTAGTAGAACGCTTAAATTCATGAAATCTGTGAACCAGCGAAATCATCTCATCGGAGCAGTTACCGTGAAAGTATTTTTTTTAAAAGAGACAGGGGGAGGCAACGGGACGTTTGTGAGAAAATGACTGCAGATGAGATGCCTGATCAGGGCCAATTATATTGCATATCCGTCTCTGGATTTTATCAAGGACCTTGAGACAAACAGAATGGGCCCCCAGACCATTTATGTCAGCAATAATCCATGCAAGGGGGAATGGTTGATTTCTATATTTGAAGTATTGATTCCGGCGAGAAAAATTTCCCCTCGCGGCACAGGTAGCCGACTTTCCTTGCGAAAATTATATGATTATTTATTCAAAATGTGCTCTCTTTATGAGGGAAGAGTACTCACCTTTAGTAGATAGAAATCTCAATACCGAAAATAGTAGGTGAAACTACTATTTGATCCAGTGTGCTTAACGGCTCTTCAACGGTAAATCTAGCAGTATGCAAGGTTCAATTTTTCCCACTTTTAAGGAGTTCACATCAAATCCACTTCGATTATTTTTCGGAATCTTCAAATCCTAAATGCAAATAAATTCAAAAGTTAATAAATCCCGTGTCTTTCACTAATTGAAAAAGCTAAACTAGTTGGGTGATCGTCTCATCTTACTTATTATAAAACGCAGATTTTTTTTTTGTGTGTGTGTGTGTGTGTGTTTGTGTGTGTGTGTACGTTTATATATTGGATCGGATTTCCTACATTTTTCAACCACTTTCAATAAAACTTCACAGGACTACATAAAATTACCTTGCGGTGGTTCTAACAAATATTGAAAAAACACAATTGTTTTTGCACGAAATCAATTTGAAAGCACGGTTAAGTGTATCGCACCCGGCCGGAAGTTACTGCAGGCTACTCAAACGTCCGAATGCCGTTAACTTCCGGTGACTCAGCGTTTTTTGTTTTTTTTTCAGAGAACGATACACAAAAAGTAAACAAATGAAATCTAAACATACACAAGTCCTCCTAACTATAAATAATAACCGGAAACTACTTTAAATACACATGGTGTCCAATTTTTTAACTGTATTCAATGAGTAAAAATCATAAATTGTAAAAGATTACAGAAAGGCTACTAAATGAATACGATTTGTTAGATCATAATTAATAAACCCAAAGAGTTATTATTTTTTTGTATTAGAAACAACGAGTGGAAAATATATTCAAATCAGAATTCTTATTATAAATCACCACAAGCAAAATATGCAATTTTTTTTACTGTATTCAATAAGTGAAAATCATTTTGGCAGATAGTGTTTCTTATTGTCTTCCACACTTTTTCTTTATTTTTAAATAGAGAATGCTTTAAAAATTCCATTTACAAGACAATTGTTTATAATAAAATTCTATTCAATCGGTAGATCCATAACGATTGAAAACAAAGATTTGTTTGAGTTTGGGTTTGACCAATTCGTAAAAAAAAAAAAATACCAATTAAGACATGCGTGTCCGTCAACCTTAAACAATAATCTTTGTCAATTTTATTTTTCAGTCTTTATGATGGTCGATACTTGATCTATCCCTTACTGTTATATCCCCGGGCAACGACGGGGTCTACTGCTAGTTTGCCATAAGCAGAATATTGTAAAAAATATCAAATTCAAATCAATTTGTTATATTAAAAATCCTAAAACTTTTCGACCCACAATGTATGGCTGTCGCTATATGTTTTCCTACAAGAACCTGTGTGGGCGTTGGTTGCTATTTATCGATGTCTTGAAAAGTTGAATGTTAGGAAAGTAAAAAGTCACTCTAAGCTGATTGCAACCATATGCGTGCAAGGTTAATAATGTTTCTTACCAAAGTATTTTTAAAATTGTTTTGCTTCGTGAAAAAGGTTAGCAAGTGCTGTATAGAGATACTGACAGTCATAATTTAATGCCAGTGATCCTGTCAGGAGCGGAAAAAAGGTGGCTAGGGTGTGACCAAACCGGAAGTAGGCCGAAACATGAACTTCAACAGGTCAAAAAACTAATAAGGAAAAGCTATCCCATCTGCACTAACCTTCCTTTTTTTGCGATTCGTTAATTACAAACAGTGATATATATATATCTATATATATATATATATAAGAATACATTGAGTTTGTTTCATGATAAACGCATGGCACATGGCCTGACGATTCCGTATGAAAAAGATTGTCGACTTTAAGTTTTGATTTCAATATCCACATATATATTTACATATTCTCTATCCTTGATATTGAGTACTTTAATCCATACATTTAGCGTACCTTAAAAATATATTTCTCACATATATATATATATATATATATATATATATATATATTTATATAAGCACACACACACACACACACACACACACACACACACACACACACACATATATATATATATATGTATATGTATAAAAGTGAACACTGAAGTCAACACTCAAAGACGACAGGCTCTTTCATGCTGAACCTAGGCGGACTGACGATTGCGTCCAGCATGAAACAGCCTGTCGGCTCTCAGTGTTGACCGCAATATTCACTTTACATTTGTATACGCTCTATCTTTGATATTGAGCACTTTATCCCTTAAATATATCACACCTTAAAAATATGTTTTTTATATATATATATATATATATATATATATATATATATATATATATATATATATATAAGAAAGTGTTAAAAACATTTAGGAGCTTTACTTGTGGAGGTATTTTTTCTGTCGCTGTGTTGTGGAGATGAAATCAACTCTCCAGATGAGGACCTGGACTCGTACAGTTATATACAGACTGAGGCCGAGTATTGTCATGAGAAGAAGTAAACAAGTAGAAAGTTAGAAATTTAGCTTATCTGCCTACTACCATTTTCAGCAAGACTGCATCGATTACAGGAGAGTGTGTAATCTTCAGTTACTGCAATGTAGACATAACAAAATGGCTCACAATTAACAATATTTCTCCTCCTGAAAATAGACATTAAAACTGGGAAATATATTTATTCACTAATAAAATTCTGAGTTTAGTAATTCTAACTTTTAACTTCCTGTGAACTGATATTTTCTTATAAATAGCACACCATACATTTATAAGTTCTGTTTACAGTAATTGTTCACAGGGGGAATGTAAATAATACTGAATTCTCAAACTAATTTTTCACATATACAAACTAACCTATTATTTGAGTTCTAAGTCACTTGCAATTTTTTGTAGTTTTGAAATTATTTCATACAATATGAAAGATATACCAGCGAGATATATAGACAACGTCAAGTGTAGCAGTAGTACAAATATGACCGAGTGACTGCATTATTCGGCCAATTGCTGTGGAATTAGACGCTTGCAAAAAATAACGTAAATACGTTACTTTTCCACTACATCTATTCAATTTAAAATAACTGATTTTTTTCTTTGTGTTGTAAAATAAAAAAAAAACATTTCATTGTTTGCAGTGAATTTTCTAACTTGTTTCTTTGAAAGAAAAATATATTCTTATACTTAGTAATAAATAGTGTTTGAAGATTATTTTCTTCACGTTTCACACTGTATTCTCTCTCTCTCTCTCTCTCTCTCTCTCTCTCTATATATATATATATATATATATATATATATATATATATATATATGGGGTCATAATGATTTATCCGTAACAAGGTCTATTGCGGTTATTGGTTGGGTGGAAATGTTATGTTTCAAATTATTTTAGAGATTTTTTTTTTAAGTAGGAATAATTGTGGATTTGAAAACGGTTATATGGAGCGATTTTATATAGGTGTCGACTTTTTAATTAGTAGTTATTGTTGATTACTTAATTATTTATTGATAATAATATTTATTAATTCATTTACTTGTGTTTATGTGTCCATTCGTAGTTTGTTAATTTGTTTATTATGTACTTTGTTTATCCATTTCTATCTTTTGTTTTATTTTGATTTTTTCGCAGGTTGTTCATCTCATGTGTTTAGTTTATAATATGGTAATTGTCTAATTTTTTTTTAATTATCTGCGTTGTGTATGGTGTTTATACTAAACATATACTGTCGTAAAAATACAATCCCTTTCTATATTTGTTCAGATATGCTCGCACGTATGAACACATATATAGTGACGAAGCTAAACATTCCCGTTCTGGGTATGACGATAAACTACATCCGGCAGAAAGCTTTGATCAGATTGTTTTGAGGAGCGTGGAAAGAGCTCTTAATTGCTGGTGTTCCCAGGTTCACCTAGACCGGGATTGTATCATCTGCCAGGGTTTCAGCTACCCCCCCCCAAAAAAAAGGAATCAAAACACTATAAACAAAGTTGTCATTAAATAATCCATTGAGGTTGATATGTCGTAAAAAAAAACACCATGAAGATAGGAAAAGATTTTTAACATGAATTTACAGAATGCAATCACAGCCAGACATTAAAAACTTACCTTAATAAACTTATAAATTTTATTTCTAGAAATGTTAACCATTGGTTGCGAAAAATGAGTTTAGTAAGAGAATACAAATTGAAATAAGTTAGGGCAGTTGAGGATCAATGATTAAAACTTATAAGTGTTTAGTGGCATGAAAAGAATAACTTTGCCGATGAAACCAATACGATTTAGGCTACACAACTACAGAGATCATCACAGCCCAGAAATTTTCTATTGACGCTTTTTAACGAATGCTATTGTGGAGATCTTTTGCATCTAGATCTGCCCAATGCAAATTACTGGCATGCGAATGTGTCTAATCAAATTGCATGCATGCGAATCTCACCAATAGAATGGAAAATTGTAGAAGTCTCTAGAAAGTTCCAATCACACTGCTATATAAGTAATGCAGGAGTGGCAGTTAGGGTTGTCTGTTTGCCTTTGACCTTGCCTGTCCTACATTGTTGGAGAGACAGTTAATTAACCTATTTGGATTATCGATGTGATTTCTCTGTGAGTGAATGAGAGTCTATCTGATATGTCCCGGAAAGGGATATATTTGAACGAAGTAGCTAAGTGTCTTTGGCTACTATAACCAAGTAGAATACGTTAGCAGTAATCAGCTGGTATGCTTCGTATTCACACGGAAGAAGTGTAGATCAATGGCGTAGTCCAATGGGCGTCGTTATAGACTTAGCTCTCAGACTAAGGCTCTTGACTCCCCTACACGTCTGTCGGTATTTATGACGGATACCAGCCAATCATACAGGTATACGCATATTCCATTATCTCACTATCCTTGCCGAATGGACTGTTTACTTTGACAACAAAGTGGCAAGCTGATTAAGTTATTCGCATAACAATTTCAATTCCAGAGGGAACAAATGGAGGTGCATGCGCAGCAGCACAGAGAAGAAATGGAAGCTTTGAGATGGCTGATTCTATTTCAAACTTCCGAAAGGATTCCAGTTCAAGTTTCCGTCGTCCAAATTCTCCAGCTGCTATCACACTTTTTTTTTATAAGTAAAATTATCAGTGTTTAATGGTATTAAAAACTTGCTGTGTAAAAGAAACCGATATTTGATCCGGCCCGCTTTACCCTTTTTAAGAAATACTATTGTGAAGATCGCTAGTATTTAGATCTGTCCAATACAGATTGCTGGCATGGGAATCTGTCCAATCTACAGGGATAAAGCTAAACATTCATATTAAAGAAAATTTCATTTTATTTACTCCATAGTTATAATTGATTGATAAAAATATCTCGCAAAAAATAGAACGTATTTCCTTCGCAAATAGGGATATTTTTTATTCTATTCTAAAATTTATTTATTCAAGCTTTAATTAAACGACTTCAATCTTATCCATGTCTTCGGTTAGAGAAACAGAAACGGGAAAATAGACATTATTTATTCGGACAGTGAATTAGCAAATCTTCTCAACCTATGACCTCATTGTGAACAAATATCCTTTTAGCGTAATTAGAATATTAATTTTACAATTCATCAGCTCGATATATTGATTATTTCTTTGCTTTTACGAAATAGAACAAGAAATTAAACGCAGCAACAAGGCGTTTCAGTTATTAACAACACACACACACTGACAAATATCACTCGAATCCATGTTGATTGTATTTGGATCAAAACGCGTCTTTCTCGAATATAATGAATACGCTCTAGTATTAAGATCGAATATTACATAGTTATGTCTATGTAATAAAGTAGGTAGCTTGCTAGCTCAACGAAGACAAACACACACATAGACACACACAAACACATATACATTGAACGCAATCTTAAACACATGGAGATGATGACCTATGATAATATAAATCAACATAGTACCTTATAAATATCAATATTTATATTTTACTACTGTCAGGTTTTAAATACAACTGGTTATTGCATTAATTATGAAACGTAGAACTGTGAAACTGGTGAGGAAAAAAACATAATATTATTAAATGTTTGCACTGTTGCTATACAAGCGTTATTGTTTTATTACCCTCAGCAATCAATGTGCGATACTTCATATATATATATATATATATATATATATATATATATATATATATATATATATATATATATATATATGAATTACAAAAAGACTTTAGTAAATGTAGTTGCATTTAAAATCTAGGGAAAAACTATTTTCATGGACGAAATTATCATCTGTATGAGGTAAATTGTTTGGATCTCATTAATTGTATTTCACTTATATGGTCTATGATAAAAAATTATGTTAAGCTCCATTTTGGGAATCAGTTTTAATATTTTATATTAATAGGATCGACTTGGATTACTTAACCAGATTATTTACGCATGCGCGATCACACACACACACACTTTCACACACACACACACACACACACACACACATATATATATATGTTTGAATGGGTAGACGTGTTCTTATATATTTTTATTAACATCAGCAATGTGCGATAATATATATATATATATATATATATATATATATATATATATATATATTTCTACAAAACTTAATATTTCCAAGATGCAAAATAGTTCGCTGTATTTCTAAAATTGCCTGGAAAGGGTGATTTTTTTCGTTTTTGATAAAATATCTAATTAATGACATTTTTTTAGTCGTTTTTCATCGCAATGTCATTTTCTTTATTAGAAATCTTCCAAAAATAAAATATACTTTTCTGAACATTTATTTGAGGAATTTTGACTGACTTAAAGTATAATTAATCTGAGCCGAGAGTAGCCATGTTTCCATGATTCACAATCGATGAATGTAACTGATAAAGGTGTTGACAAATTTATTGTTGTTCTAAGGAGACTTTATCTGTTAAAACATAATTTAAGAAAATGACGGTTGAGAGCCATTTTATAGAACATTTAAGTACTTAGTAATCTTAATAATGTTGGAAAATATTTGCCGTAATCAAATTTTAGTAATGTTCTCTTTAAATTTACTATACGCATCGCTCTTATTTTCTGATAATATCGTTTATAGTCCTGTATACTTTCAAAATGGGCACTTTTATGGACGTAAAAAAGAAAGAATTATTTTAAATATCTTAGTGGAAAATGATTTGCATTAACCTTTTCCATTTTGATTAAGAAATATAGTTTTTACTTAATAACACAATAACAGTATAGCCTAACGCAATTAAAGTAATGCAGATTTTTAAAATAATTAAAAATTATGACAATAAATTATTATAATTAAAATAAAAATATGAAAAAATTTCTTGTAAACATTCATAATTCACCGAATTTTTTAAAACAATAATGTCCTTAATAAATCTTATTTATAAAAGTAATTAAAATATTTTCTAATTAAATAATGTCAGTTTTATTGCATTTTTTATTTTACGATCCGGGGCAGCTTTTTGTACTGAAAAGGATAAAAATATTTTATAAAAATAAAATAATTTGACTTTTTCCTCTTAATAATAAAATGAAGATTTTGACGATAAATCTTGGGGCATTTTTCATTAGGCTACCTTGATTTCAGTAAAGGTACCTAATCTAATAAGTAATACAGCACCAAACACATTAATACAACACTGCCTCTCTCTCTTTTCTCTCTCTCTCTCAGTTTATATATATATATATATATATATATATATATATATATATATATATATATATATATATTCCTAAATCTCTATCTTTATATCTTATATTTCCCTATTAAACAACATTTATAAACATTTCAGCACCGTCTTATTTTTGGAGTTCTAATTCCAACGTCACCTGGTTTGGAAATATGTAGTTATCACGGTAGCTTCGTTTCGACCTTTCATATTTGTGTTTTTAATTTGTAGATATGAGAAACTGTCAATATACTACATCGAAAAAGTTACTATACATGAACAATACGTCATTTCTGAAACCAAAGTTATGTCCAAAAAATAAGACACGATATTTAGTGATAAAGATTTCGGTTCTTTCAATATGGGCTTCATATAGCGGTCGTGTACTCAATCACTATATCAGTCAAATAATGAAGGAAAAACAAGAATCAGTATTACCGAGACAGAGTAAAACATTTATCTATACATGCAAGATATCGGATATCTGTGAAAATATTGATGACCTGAAGATGGACAGAGGATATCTACCCGAATCCTCAGGTGTCTCGTAACATCTATCAATTTGGAATTCTCCTTGTCCACTTCATCTTTACTTAGCCTTCCTGGGTATGAGGATAAACTACATCCGCGTCGTGGTTAAGACGATAAACTTCATCCGCCCCCCTGGGTATGACGATAAAGTACATCCGCGTCCTGGTTAAGAGGATAAACTACATCCGTGCGCTGGGTATGACGATAAACTACATCCGCCCCCTCTGTATGACGATAAAGTACATCCGCGTCCTGGTTAAGAGGATAAACCACAGCCGCGCGCTGGGTATGACGATAAACTACATCCGCCTCCTGGGTATGACGGCAAAGTACATCCACGTCCTTAGTAAGACGATAAAGTACATCCGCGTCCTGGGTAAGACGATAAACTACATCCGCGTCCTGGGTAAGACGATAAACTCCGTTCAACAGCAAGGCCTCTTATCAAGAGATTTTGAGGAGCGTGTAACCACTTCTTAATTGCTGGTGTTTCCAGGTCCACCCTGAATTAGGGTGGTAGAACCTGTTAGGGTCCCTGCTATGGGGAAATAGTTAACCCCGAAACTGAGGTAAACAGCATTATGAAAGTGTCAAATAGGTTTTAATACCAGAAACTTTTTGTAAAAAATTAAATTTTTCAAGGAAAAAAAATATTACCAGCAATACATTTTTATAATAATATTACTAGCTATACATTTTTATAATAATATTACTAGCTATAAATTTTTGAGGAAAAATATAACCAGAAATAGATTTTTGACAAAACAAAATATTACCAGGAAAAAAAGTTGTCGGCAATATGAGGTTGATATGTTGTAAAACAAAAAAAACAAACCAATCATTTTTATTTAGAAGTACTTTACTTTACAAAAGACTGAAGCAACCTCCAAGATAAGCATGGGATGAACTTGACGGAAGAATGAAAAAAATGATAAAGAGCTCCTACAGTCATTGGAAAAAATGGAATCAAATATCAAACTCATACTTGGAGAATCTTTTGAAATGACTGCTGTAGTAATCAATGGTAAAATGGGGTATTTTGACGATAGTAAAATTTAATCTTAAAATGCTTTTTTTTTGTCATAATAAAATATATATTAAAATATCATCTCCTTTTTTTAAAAAAATATTCTTTTTTAAAGTACAAATCAACTACTTTTAGGGCCAATTTAAAAAAAAATACCAGTGATCGCTTCAAATTTTTGAACAGTAGTGTACATTACGCCGTGTCTGTACCCCATAAATAAGGCATAATTCCATTTTAATCGCAAAGAAATACGAAAAAATATATCAACGTCGCCGTTTGGTTTCAATGAGAAAATAAAACGAAACAGATTAATAGAAGATTGGGGATGTGGTGACTGGCTCAGTATTTAATGGTCAGCTTCAATGAAATGGAACGAAACTTGTCAACTCCAAATTCGTCATTGCATTCTCTTCTTCTCCTTCGTCTTCTATCTGATGTGTCCTTTGAGAACGTTGCCGATAATAGCTCTTTTGTAGCTCTTAATAAATTGTCTTTTTGTTATCTCTCCTAAATCCTGTTCTGTCATCTATTTACTTATGTTGGTCAGGTATGTAATGCGTTGTTTTCCTCTATTTCTCTTGCCTTCAATCTGTCACGTAACTATCAAATTTTTAATACCTATTTCCTCATTATTAGCCCTAGAACGTTCATCTGTCTCTTACTCATATTGAGCATAAATGTACTTTTTATCCACTCTCCTAAAAATTTATCATTATTCATATATACAGTATTCACAGCATCCAACTGTAGAATCATATGTCTGTTGCTTCAATCCTCTTCTTCATCTTTCAGGAGATTATTCACTTTCACAAACGAAGACAGAATATACTGCAGTCACATTTTTTTCAATTTTTGTTATAGCTTTTTCGTCCGTCTATATTTCTGGTATGATGACTTATCATTATTTACCCTATTTACATCCGGGCTCATTTTTGCTGTTGTTATCACAAAGTTTCGGCCGTTGTGACCCCCGGTATCCATCAGGTAACCTACAGCAAATTCCGAACTTCTCCTTTTATTTAATTTACAGGGGTAGAGTATTCTCGTTCTATTCCTTATATATAGATATATCTAGTGTAGTTCCTATTTCAGTACTTCTCAATGATTGCTCACACTATTCCCACTGAGTCCAAGTACACACAAACAGGTCTAGTCATTGGACTCACAATTACTATATCATCAGATTGAGTAAGCAACGCCTTAACCCAGTAAGCTATTGCTCTGTAGATTTGATAATGCTGTCCTGTTCAATTATATAAATATTTCATAGGAAGGTTTCTACGGCTATTTCATCGTCATATAATTCTCTGGAAATTTATTTCATCAGAGAATTAAAATACCAACTCAGTGATTTCTTTTACGAGTAATAGCAGTAATAATATGAAAGCAATGGTATGAATAAGTCAAATAATTCAAAGTATGATAATTCAGACGGAAACACTTCTGATTGTACATTCTGGGTTTTATCACTTGAGTGAATCTTTAGACAGACAGAATCGAATCATTTTCATTGGCGGGTTCATATAAAGTCTTTTTTTTCTTTTTTTTTTTTACGGTGAACATATTCCAAAACCAATCCTTCGTTTCACTACCCAAGGAAAATAAGGACGCATCTAATATATTGGTTGTAACTGAGATCAGAGTAAACTAATATTCGCTATATTATCTCTAATAAAGTTGGTTCACTGTGTCGTTCGAAACAATTTTTCTCGCCAGAGTCTATCATGTATAAGTCCACCATTTATCCAATTATTAGAATAGTGCTGCTACATATGGTCCGGTGCTGCTGAAATTTATCTTGAGACCCTTGATAAAATGCAAAGCAGAATCAGTAATATCGCTCTTGATCTAGTGTCTCGGCTTCAGTCACTTTCTCACCTCCGTAAAATTGCCTCCCTGTGTCTTTTCTATAAATATTTTTATAAGCAATTGTTCGGATGAAGTCTTCTCTATCGTATCTAGACTTTATGAATTTAAATAATGACAATTATTTAAATCAAATTATTTGTTTCTTTGTTTAATTTGAAATTTACTTAAATATATTATATTCATAAAATAACATATAAATGAAGATATATATTAAAATAATTGTTTGTCTTAATCCATTTCATAATCTGTTGTCATTACGTTAAGACAAATTTCGTGAGCAGATATAATCGATCGAGAAAAATCGTCGAAGATTTATTGTTAAGAAACAGCAATTCGGAATTTATTTACATGACGCTTCTTGTGGCTGAATGGTTAACAGAACATCAGATCAATTGATGGCTCCCATTAGGGTTACAGTTCGATTCTAGGAAATTTCTCTATCATTCAGGCTGGTAAATGTAATTAATAATGTTTTACAAAAGAAAAAAAAACAACACACAGAGTTTACTTAAATAAATTATATATAAAAATAACGTCTAAACGTTGTGTGTGTGTGTATGTATATATATATATATATATATATATATATATATATATATATATATATATATATATATATATATGAAGAGATATACTTTTAAGGTGTTCGATATTTATGGGATAAAGTGCTCAATGTCGATAAAGATAGAGCGTGTTTAAATATAAAAGTGAACATTGAAGTCAACACTTAGAGGCGACAGGCTGTTTCATGCTAGACGCAATCATCAGGCGACGGCTGTTGTTTTATTCATGGCTATTTATATATACGTGCATTTTTACCCGTTAATAAAACACCGATTAAAAATGAAGAAAATAATTAAATAAATATATAAGATGAGAAATAAAAAATAAAATACAAAAACAAACAAAATAATCTAACCCAAATAAATAAATAAATAAATAAATAAATAAACGACTTCCGGCAAAATAACCGCCAGAATAGACTACCCACAATGCACCATTGAAGCGTATATATAAATAGCAGTGAAAAAAAAAACACACTCGTGGCCTGATGATTCCTCTAGCATGAAACAGCCTGTCTCCTCTAAGTGTTGACTTCAATGTTCACTATTTATATATATATATATATATATATATATATATATATATATATATATATAGTGATTATTTTTAATTAAATTGATGAGTTTTTTAATTCAGACATCACGAAAATCCATATTACTGTGATCCAATTTTTCAAGAGAATTCTTCTCCTCCTCCTTTGGATCGTGTCCCTGGGCATTGAAGAACATAAGCTCTCGAGCACATCCTATTATTTGTAACTCTTAACAAGCTTTGCCATTTTACTATCCATTCTACACTATGTCCTGTCATCTATTTGAGAAGCTCATCATGTAGGCACTCACAGTTTTCCTCTGTCGCACTTGTATTAATTATGCCATGTGAGTGGAAAAATTTCCAACCGTTCTTTCAACATTTTGTATCCTAGAAATTCCAACTGACTCTTTCTGATTTCCTTGTTATCCTGCTTAAACCTATTCCTTTCTTACATACTCTGTCTATGTTATTCTTAGTATCCTTCTATAAAATCGCAGTTATGCTGCATCAAGTATACGCTTCCTCTGGGAGAAGATTGCTCAACATTCACTGCTATATAGCAGGACTGATATTATATAGCAATGTTTCTTATCAAATTTTTCTGCATCGTAATTATATAAAATTTTATCGTCTTTATTTATTTTTATATTGAAAATTAACTTTTTGTATTATGCTACGCTACATGCCTGTGTGTTCACGCGCGTTTATCCACGGCCTTAATATCAATGTGAGCGTTGCATAGCAATTATCTTAGGGAAAAGAGGTGATGGTGTGGCCTCCGTTGCAAGCAGCTTTTTAAGGGAGGGATTTGCTAAGCCTCCGCCCGGGCGGATTTTAATTCATATTTGAAGATTTTCTTGGCAAACAAAGCTAGAGTAGTCATTCTGTCTTGCAATTAAACCCTAATTGCGGACAGAATATATGGATTCGTCCCATTCCAAATTATATCAGTTCGAAAGCGAATTTGAACGCGACCAGACAATCCGACTTTCAACACCGAACACCAGATCTCTATAAACAGATACAAATTTACTGAGAGAATCAAGGAAATAATATTCAAAAAATCGAATTATCAAAATCAACTGTCTTTATAATCGGCGATAAAATTATAAGTGTATTCATTTGACAGAAAGTCAGATAAAGAATCATGCAGTTAGATGAAAGGAAGATGATATCATAAAGTGATGGTGATATAGATTGGAGAAAATGAATGGCAGTAGAATTAACTGGATAGAAGCGAAAAGCTGGTCGGTTTTCTAAGGATAAAGGGGTCACTATTGTAAAAATAAGACAAACAAGCATAAACAAAATAACAAACGCACAAAGGAAATAAGAAAATTATTTTCAGCTAATGATTTTGTTATTACGGAAATTCTGCTTGGATGTTTCCATCCATGTCATTGATTTCCTGGGATGTTTTCTTTCTTTATCACTATCTGTTAGTCGGTAGTATTCTATTTATTTTTAATGCAATATAGTAATGGTTCATTTTCAGAAAGGGATATTTTGAATCGATTCTCTATTATAAGCATGGTCGGTTTCATTTTATTACCCTCTTCCAATTCATATTCCACACTTGAGATTACATATGCATCATAGTCCGCAAAGCCCAAGTTAGTAAATGGTGAGAATATGAATTTAAAGTTTTACCAATAACGGAATACACTCAAACTTGTAAATAAGATTCAAGAATTGTTTTCATGAAGTGTCAAATGTAGAGTGGAGGTTAGCATTTCCTGAATTATATATCAAATGATCTTAAGATATTTTTATGTTTATACATTATTTTTTTATAGATAAAAATATTTAAGTAAATGCTCTGTTTAAAATAAACAGTATTAACGACCTGAATGTCCGATAAATTGTCATAGAAAATATGCCTCCTTCGACGGGAATCAAACCTGTATCCTATAAGGACCGTCATATAGCCTGACGTACGTTTACCGATTTCTCCACAGAGGAGCGTTTCGATTACCAAGGTCGATTTTACTTTTTTTACTTATATCAAATGATGTTTAAAGTTTGTCATGAAAAGGCTTATGAATACTGAAAGTCAAATGAATACTGGATCCTACTGTTGTAGCATCCAAGGAGTTTTGTTTAATAGGTGGAAATAGAGATCTACCGGTCGGTATTTTTTTTTTAATATTAAAGTTTGCCTCACTCAAAGCTCAACAGCCATTTGTCATCGAAGGATATTGAATATAGTGATTTTCTAAGCCCGGCTTAGATGTGGCACAAGGCCGAAAGTATGGGGCACCAATGAGGATCGAACTCACTACTCAGTCGTAAATTGATCTAGCAAGACAAGCTTTCTAACCATTACACCACGTCGAGGTGCCCAAGGATATTGAATATAAGAGGTAATAGAAGAAAGTGAAGCCTATGAAGATAAACAGAATTGATAGCAATTAACCCAGGGTTAAAGAGTTTAACATTGTAGCGTTTAGGAAAATCTATATTTTGTTCCATATCGTAGGAGTTCACAGTAAAACTTGTCTAAAATAGATGTCCTTTTTACAAATAGAATACGGAGAAAATGTAGGCAAAAAAACCGTGGAAATAGAACGATGAGTCCTAACTGGTTGAAGTAAGTTGTTGAGCTCATCTGAATATTTGCCATCGAAATACCGATAGAGAAGCGATAGGCCCGTTAAGATGCATCCGCGAGGAAGAAACTTTAAGATTTGAATTATTCCGTAGAAACCGCTTAAATAATTTTGAAGTATATAAATGCTGGAAAGTTTGGATTGGAGAGTTCCAGTTAGGCTATAGCAGCAATAGGCCATTTTGTTTTTTGAATCTGTATAAACTTTTAGGCCTATTGTGTCAGAGGTTAGTCTTGCTAAGTTATACACCTGTGATTTCAGAAACAAATAGATTTGGCTATGTGAAGCCTAATGGTTTTTAAATTCATTATTCTCCTAATAAACTGTTTTCCAACGAAGATAACGTAATATTCCCTGTTACTTAACCCTTAACTGGGACGACAAGGGAGGGGGTCATATCTATGCTAATCGAATTTGTATGAAAAGGAAAAAAAAAACATTGGCTTGAATTTGATCTCTGATCACAGATGTTATTTTCGACGATAAGGGCTACGCCATACCCACATCAGAACACACAGATAGATAGAAATGAATGAAATGTTCATTACACGCCCGTTTGAAGCAACGACACTATGCGTTCACGAAATAAGCTACGTTAAATTGATGAAATTATTTACGAATTTATTTTTAATTTTTTTTCAGTGTTGTCTGTTCGTGTCGTGATATTTCTAATGTCTATATTGTAAGCACTTGTAAGCTCTATTCTCTCTCTTTTCAACGGATCGACCAGAAAACTCATAAATAAGTGGATAATTTGTTTTGCACTTCATATTGATTTCCTTGATTTTGATCCATTAAAATTCTCATTTTGTCACACATCAACGCATTCTTGCCGATTCGTTGCACTGTTGCATTCTCGTTTTAATGCAAGCATCGTTAATTGACGTTTACAGATTTGAACGTTGTCGATATTGAGTGAATTAAAGGGAGTGAACTCATTTTGAATGTAAACCTTCTTTCCTTATTGATCTTTATTTTCATTCTTTCGCTTGCCTGATTAGATAAGGGATTTAGATAATCTAAGAGATAGCCACAAATTCAAAACGTTTAAATTATAAAGAAAAAAAAATTAAAGTTATAAATCGTTACCGCTAAAGGTAAATGCGTTCTATCCGGAAAGTGATGGATTTTTTAATCTAACAATATTTCTTTTAACTATAAATACTACACAAACATCTTTACCCACTGAAAAAACGTTTATAATTATACCAAAACATATTTTATCATTTAAAACGTTAATTTTATCTTATAGACATATTCATGTAGACGCTCCATTTATTTACTAGAAAGACCTGAATCTTCCAGAAAACATTAAATAATATCTATCTATCTATCTATCTATCTATCTATCTATCTATCTATCTATCTATCTATTCAGTCGGGTTTCGATCCTAGCTGGAGGCAACCGGATGTCTAGCCACACTGATGAGCAGCGAAACAGTCTGTCTGTGGATGTCGTTATATTGGCTCCTGAAAAATTAATTTCAGTTGAGCTCTCTGGGGAGGAGGTGTGGGTTGGTAAACAGTGACTATTATAGCTATATAGCGAGACTCTTCGCGGAAGCGAATTGAGTCACTGTCGGTCAGTGGGCGTGTTTCTGTGTGTGTGTGATACCAAGGGGAAGAGTTGATTAGAACAACAAGCTGTGGTAAAATGACTGAAGCCGAGATGCCTGGGACCGATACTTAAAAAAAGACGCTTCTTTGGCTTTTAGTTTACATTCTCGAAATATATATCAGGAGTGTCATACAAAATATAGCAACAATATTAAATCCATGGAGAGACGTACAAAATAGATTCTGATGAGAAACATTGTCTGGCATGAGAGAGTGAATTAAATTTCCGAGCATAGATCTAACCATTGATTCAGTGTAATCCTCTCTACATCATATCGGTGAAAAATCTGACACCAAGAAAGCTCAATTAATGACTCTCCTAGAGATTATCATGAGTCATACTGATGGAAAGCGGAAATGGTTCTATTCCATGCATAACGCTATTGTTTTGGATTTATTAGAATTTACAAGCCATTTCTTGCCCCAATCAAAAATAGATTGGATATCATTTTTAAGAGCAACTGCAAGTTTTATTTTATCAAACCTATCATAATTACTATTAAAGCAGGATTAAATCATTGTGTCATCAGTATAAATGCCTAGTTGGCAACTGATGAAATACGGAAACACATTGATAATGAACAGAGACAGAAACCTATGCTATGCATATAGATATGACCTCAGTGTTTACGTACATGAAAATCTTCCATCTTGTCTTTTGAGTATCTGAATTATTCTTATGTGTTCTTCCGACTTTCAGTATTAAATTTGGTCAGTTACCTTTCATTCCTCTATTAGCGAACCATGTAATTATAAAAATATATATATATATATATATATATATATATATATATATATATATATATATATTTGACAACACTAGTATGATAGCATCATCTACATGCACAAAAAAGGCTAAAAAATAATGGAAGCCTTATTAATAAAAAACAAACAAAAAACACTTAATAATATTAAATTTGAACATGGACATAATATCTTGACCATGTTTTGAAAAATGAAAACCTTTTATAAAACATACATTCAACAAACAATTTCTTATTTTATCAGTTAAAATATAATCCTTGAAAATGGTTAAATGTATAGCCGAAAGCGCTCGGATAAAAAGAACATTCGGACAGTTTTTATATAATTTATCATCTGAAAAGAAAAAAATATTAGATCACATGAGAAATTGTATAAAAAACTAAATAAAAAGAAGCTTGTCTGTCGTTTTCAATGAAATGTACATGAAAGAAAGATTGCTGCCTAAATACACAAATTATATATATATATATATATATATATATATATATATATATATATATATATATATATATATATATATATATTTCAGTCCGATGATGTCGTAAAGCAGGAAACACGTCACGCGAAAACCTTTTTTTTCACTTTGTTATACAATTTCTCCAATATGGCACTTGATATATATCGTTATTCCATATATGGATATCCAAATAATTACTTTTTAAAATCTACTTTCAATTCTCAAGTCAAAATATCATAGCATGATATTAAATATTCCAAACAAAAAACCTCATACATAACCCTTAAAGCAAATTTTTTTTGTTAAATATATATAAAAAATAAACAGACATAAGCACAACAATATTAACTCTCTTTAACAATATGTACAAGTTTATTAACCAGCAACTGAAGGTACTCCATAATTTGCTTCGACATATAAGGCGAAATTCTTCACCTCCATCTTTGCCTCTACCTCAAGATTGGACGATAAAGACCATCCCCGGCCAAAGTTCTCACGTCTCACAGAGAATCTCAGTAATATTGCACGAGAAGTCTCTAGACTTATCAAAGGCCTTGACCCTAACAAAACAACTGGTCCAGACGAAATTTCAGTGCTTGTCATTAAGAATATCAACACAGAATTATCCCTAATCCTAACAAAGTTATTCAACCTCTGCTTGAATGAGAAATCCATCCCCAAACTGTAGAAAGTTTCAATCCTATGCCTAGTTTTCAAGACCGCTGGTGTGCGATTTTCCCGCTTCAGTACCCCCCCCCATCAGTCTCCTCAGTATGATCAGTAAGCTTTTTGAAAGTCGTTGAGCATCTAGAAAAGAACAACCTCCATAGCGACGAACATTATGGTTTTAGTTCGGCCCAATCCACTGCCGAGGTCTTAGTTACCATTACTCACAAAATCAGTGAAGTTCTGGACGGCAAAAAAAAACCGAAGACCATAGCACAAGATATCCTAAAGACCTTCGACAAGGTGTTGCACAATGCTTATTACACAAGCTCTCCAGTTATGGAATAACTGGAAGCGTCTTCTCGATCATAAAATCCTGCCTAATGGGTAGGTCTCTGAAGGTTGTTATAAATGGCTAGTCGACTAGAGCGGTCGACGCAGGCGTCCTCCAGGGACGACTCGACGGGCCAACCCACTTTTGAACTACATAGATGACCTCTCTAAGAATATATTCAAATCATTTGTAAACATTTATGCCGACTGTATACCGGCGTACCTCTAACATTCTCGATGGTCACAGATTGGCGACTGATCACACTTTTGATTTTGCACAAACTTCTTAGAGGGTTGAGAACTGCCTTACGTTCAATGCTTCGAACACTAAGCTAATTATATTCAATCATCTCTGATCTGACTTCGAACTACCAAAAATCATGTTGAACGGACGTCCTCTCGGGGAATCACCGTGCCTTGAAAGACAGTTGGGCTTACACCCGGCCTCAAGTGGAACTTGTCAATACGATCCGTAGCTAAGGATGCAGGTAGAATGATCGGTTCCCTCTACCGCTACAGTAATTAACTGACTTCTCCTGCTATCCTCTATACAAGAGTCAGATCAGATCAAAACTGGTGTACCGTTATCATATTTAGGTAGGAGCTGCCCCTTCTCTCTCTCTCTCTCTCTCTCTCTCTCTCTCTCTCCCTCTCTCCCTGAGCCTTGATAGAGTTCAAAAGTGTCCCCGGGCCAAGAATTATTCTCTACTCTTCAAAGTCTCTCACACAGGAGGGATATGGCAAGCTTCTCGCTGCTCTGACGCTAAATCCACACAAAGTGCTAGGACGAACTACGTTCACAGATCCCGCCAAATCAAACATTCACAGCATGAACACGCCATGCAACTTACATAGTAGCAAATCATCCACATTCCCTCCGTATTCTTTTAGTGGGAAGCAAGTTTCACTCGAGCAGCTTCGTCTCGCGAACCACTGCTCTGTGGAACCGACTCCCAGCAAGATGTTTCCCCGATCACTGCAATCTTGAAGCCAGCATTAGTCGTTATTTCCTATATACACAAATGACCTCCTAAGGTAACCATCTACCTCGAGTGGACACCGGACCTTGCAAAGACTGAAACTTACTGTAAAAAGTAATAGTTTCGAATATTTTAATTATTTCTTTCTACCTATATTTGTCTTATATCAAGTGTTGCATTATGCTTGTTTCTGGAGCGATAATCGATAGTTATGTATATATGTACCTATATATATATATATATATATATATATATATATATATATACATACACACACACATATATATATATATATATATATATATATATATATATATTTCTACATAGACGAATATAGTTGCTTTTTTAATTTGTTTTTGCAAGGGTATATGTCTGTTGAGAAAATATTTCCGTTTAAAGGTCATCCTTGAAATAAATTTCCCCAAGTTGGAAAAAGAAAAACGATGTCTTCTTCAGAGACCAAAAACTCTTCTGAAAATCGAATAAAAAACACATAAGTAAAACTATAAATAAGTACGCTCTTCCCTTCAATATCTACGTATCATCGGAAGTTTAACAGTGAAGAAAATAGCAACCAACCGATGCAATTAAACAAGAGTGCCAGTTGTCTCATAAAGATGTAAAAAAGAAAACGTATAGTAGCCGGCTGATATCTCACCAAGTCCCAACAGAATAGCCTGTATCTGACAAATAGTTCAGTGATCAACACTTGACTGCCTAAATGAGTGATCTGCTACGAATGATTTTCCATTTTTGTTATTTTTTTTGTGTTTTTGTTATTTATTTATTTTTTGTCTATTTTTTTTTCGTTTAGTTTGATAGTTTCTATCTTTCCCTTTCTCTACACTTTCTTTTGCTATCTGCGGAACTAGACAAAACTTAGTCATGTGATCTTGCCCGCCGAGAATCACGTATGCGATTACAGATGGTATCAACAGAGCTGACGAGACTTTTAGTCCGCCGAGAAAAAAAGTTGCTACAGAAGAGACGTAAGACAAATGAGATATTTTCGCTCATAAAAAATATTTAAATGAAAAAAAAAATGCAAAAGGAATTCAAATGTAATCTGTCCTATGTGTGTGTGTGTGCGTGCGTGCATCTGTGTGTGCGTTCGTCATTTGACTGGACGTTAGAACTTAATGCGTTGTTCAGTATATCATGAGTTTTGAAAACTTCAGCAGAGTGATGGTTTCGCTCGATTTAGTCTCTGAACTACTTTCCTACCTATTTATTTCTTTATAGTTCTATAATAATTTTCGCTGGGCTTATTGGTTTTCAAATATACGTAGAGTATTTTTTTTATTATTTATGCTTATTTCATATGTGAGTTATTTTCAAATGTAATCCTTACATTTCTGATTTCCTCCACGTTGGTAGTTAACATAAGTGTTAGGTTAGGTCATGAATAATTTACGTTTTTGTTGATTAACATATTTTTCAAAAATTAAAGTATAATTATCTGAGAGATAATTACTGTAAATCCAATTTATTTTTCCTTAATTCTAACTTTATCGCTTATATATTTTATATTGATTTTCTTTCTTTGTATCTCCAGCTGCCTTGATCTATCCACTATCCTTCTCCTCATCCTTTCCTCTATCACTCCTATCTGTTCTCACCCAAAATCCTCTGTAACCCCTTTCGTGATAGTCGCCCCCGCCTTGCTTGGGGAAAAAAATATATATATATATATATATATATATATATATATATATATATATATATATATATACAAACAGAAACACACACACACACACACACACACACACATATATATATATATATATATATATATATATATATATATATATATTGAGGCAATTCACCCCAAGTAATGCGGGAGTGCCACTAGCTCGCAAAAGATTACATAGGATTGAGATCATGAGTAAAGAGGCTTATATGAGGAAAGGATACAGAAAAGGACGTGTAACAGGCTAAGGGTGTCATATATCGATTAATATTACACTGGAATATTTGAAGATTATAGTCATTGGGGAAGCAAGTAAGGGGAAGGGAGTTGTACAGTCGGGAAGTGTGGGAGAAAAGCTGTTTGAGAAGAAGAGACGTTTACATTTAACCGTTTTTACAGTGAAAGGGTGGGACCGAGATGACATCTTGGTAGCTCGTTTAAATTAATGTCGTCTGGGAACCAGCGAAAGTAGTTCATCGGAACAGTTGCCGTGAAAATATTTGTGGCAGAAACAGAGGGAGGCGAAGGCAGGGCTGTGGGATAGCGATTGTAGACTAGATGCCAGATCAGGACATAACATCTTGCATATTCGTTTCTGGATTTTGTTAAGGACGTCGAGTCGTACAGCAGCAGCACCAGACCAGATATGACAGCAATATTTCATGCAAGGAGGGATGGTTGATTTATAAATTTGAAGGATGGTCTCTCTCTCTCTCTCTCTCTTTATATATATATATATATATATATATATATATATAGTACGTATATTGTCATCTACAGATATCTTACTAAGCTAGACATCCGATTGCTTCAAGCCGGGATTGAATATATACATATATATAGAGAGAGAGAGACAGAGAGCGAGGAAGAAAGAGACAGACATACAGACAGATCGACTAAATATATATATATATATATATATATATATATATATATATATATATATATATATATATATATATAAATATATAAAGAACAATAAGGTATATAATCCGGTGTTCTTATAGATATTTTTTATTTTACAAAAGAGTGCTCAATGTAAATTTACAAAGCATTGATATAAATTAATTGATTTAAAATATGGTGTATATATATATATATATATATATATATATATATATATATATATATATATATATATATATATATATAGGTCATCCCATATGTTCTGTCCGAATTTAGAATAAAGAATACAAGTGACCAAATGTTACATTTAATTACAGTTTCAATCAACAATGTATGTTCCCTGATTATCTATGACTTCCTTCTATCTCTTAACAAGCTTACTAATTCTAATACTGTAAAATTATTTTGGCTTTGATTCGAAGAACTCACAAATGTCATTTTTCCTCTTCCTGTGTTACAAAAGCTGTTTCATCCAAATGATTCTGTAACCTACGAAACAAATGGTAGTCTGAAGGAGCAAGATCGGGTTGAATAAGGTGGATGAGGAATTTTCTCCCAATCAAGTTCTTCGATCTTTTGTGACGTGATTCTTGCTGTGTGGGGTCGCGCATTGTCCTGATGAAACATCCCCTCATTTCGATTCACTAGAGCAGGTCTTTTTTTCCTCAAAGCTTGGTTCAAACGCTCTAATTGCTGACAGTATATTTGAGCATTAATTGTTGCATTAGGTGGTAAGAATTCAAAGTGGATTATTCTTTGGCGATCCCACCCGATTGAAAGAAGAACCTTTTGCCCATGAAGTTCCCTTCTCGGTTGTGGCTGGGGTCCTTCCCCTTTACCAAGCCACTGTCTACGACGCTCAACATTTCAATAAAAGTTCCATTTTTCGTCGCCAGTCACAAGTCTGTCCAAAAAAGGTGAAACAAGTTGGCGAGAATGGAGAGAAGCGCAGATGTTAACTCGGCATTTGAGGTTGTTTTCAGACAATTCATGAGGCACCCATTTTCCAAGTTTAGGAACGTTTCCAAGTTGTTGAAGATAACGATGAACAGTTGCATGGTTTGAACTGAGAACCACTGCCAATTCCTCAAATGATAAAGCTGGATTTCCTTCAAGGGCTGCTTCAAGAAGCTTTTCATCAAACTCAAATGGACGTATATATATTTATATATATTTGTAACTCTAATTATTTTGGAAGATGTGGTAGATGGGCGATATTTTAATCATATACCTGAAGTTTTAGTTGAATAATCTAGACATATACCTTTTTTTAAATATTTTTATCTTAATCCTCTCAAATTCGCGGATCCGTTTCTTTCTGCTGTTAAAATTCTGATTAAGGAAAACGCCGTAGCATTTGTATTTTTTTTATATATTCCCAAGTACTTTCAATCTCACCCAACATCCATTTACATCAATCCATCTCTCGTTCCATTAAAAATAAAGCCTAACAAATTAAGGAAACTACTCTTAACTTATAAATATTTAAATTAACTTAACTCCCTTACATATTCTTAACGTTAATTTTTAGATTAGCAATAATCAAGACTGTTTCATTGGCAGTTACAAAAACATTCACAACGACCAATTCCATTTTTTTTTTGTGTGTGTGTTAGCAATTCTCTTCTGAAGATGATCTTGTGCGTGATTGAAAGTACTTGGGCGAATAAAATAAATACGATGCCTTAATCTGTTTTGTAACAGGAAATTCGTCCGTGAATTTGAGAGGATTAAAATGAAAATTAATAGCCATCATATGTGTAGATTATTCAACCAAATATACCTAAAGTTTATATATATATATATATATATATATATATATATATATATATATATATATATATATAATTATTTATTTAAAAATATGATTCCAACTCGCGGCATAAGAGGTCTCATGTTTCAAAAAAGAAGAGCCGAAATCTTCAATATAATTATTTGAATTAAATTGAATTATATATATATATATATATATATATATATATATATATATATATATATATATATATCGCAAGGGCGTGAAGCTTACATCAATATAACAATGTTAGTTCTCCTCTGTGTTTATGTCATTGTGGGCAGTAAGGTTATATAATATAAACAAAGAAACATGGTCTGAAATGTCAGCAGAAACTAACGATCCCAGTGTAATGTCAATTTAGTCACTTGAATTATTTTTTGTCCATTGTTCCTTATTATGGATAGGGGCAGATGTTTTTGCATTTATAATAATATTCCATTCATCCATGCAATGATCAGAATACATAGTTTCAAAATCAAGAGCTAATATAAATAGTTCCTTTGAAGTGTATAGGTAGTAATCCTCAATGTCCATTTGAAATAAAAAAAAAATGGTTTTTAACTTTTATGTTACAAAACCAATTGATAACATCGTTGGTATTGATCCGTTGCGTTAGTTTAAAGCGCTCCTTAATTTTTTCGTTAACCCGCTCAGGGATTATCTTGCTAATCTTAACAATTTCGGGTCTTGTAATGTCTATGATCTTTTTGGTAGGATTAGTTTCAAAATTTGTTTTATAATCATTGATGGTTACATAACCATTAAAGTCCATACACTAGGGCTGTGTTCAAACATGAAACAGGCTATCGTCATTCGATGTTATTATCAATGTCCACGCTGATATATATATATATATATATATATATATATATATATGCACTGCTGTTTGATAAAAGTGTTTCACCTGATTTTAATTTTTTTTTTTCGTCTATTGTATTTTAGGTCAATCTAATTTTTACTCTTACTAATATAAATCCCCCTCCCGGACCACCTAGTAATAAACTTTAGTCACCCTAAGGTATTCTATTGATAATTATAATTTTGGATATAAATGAGATTTAGGGAATAACTCTGTGCAAGAAAACTGACTCACTTATTTCCTGCAACTAGTAATCAATAGAAACATAACCGAACAGCTTTAAATAAAGAATAATAGAGGTATCATTTATTTATAATAGGTAATATAGTTCAAAATATATAATAATCTATGGGTCCTCTTATATTTTGAATAACCTTTTCAACCCTTTTTGGCATTGACTTGATTAGGTTCTGGCAAATCTCAAATTCAAGGATTGAATTCCATTCGGATATGTAATTCACAATCAAATGCTTTCTCGAGAGCCTGTACTTTATAATGCTCCATAAGTTTTCTATGGGGTTGAGGTCAGGAGATTGGGGCGGCCATGTCATAACACTGACCTGCTTCTCATTATAATATTCCTTCATCAATTTTAATTTGTGACACGGAGCATTTTCCAGCATAAAAATGATCTTGATGGGGTCAATTTGCACCCTTTCAGTAGAAGGGAGCAGACAAGACCTTAAAATTCTCTTGTACTGCTCGCTCCTGAGGGTCTTTTCAATAGGTTTTAAGAAACCAGTTCCTTGAAAAGAAAAGCATCCCCAGAACATTATACTGAACGGACTTGACAGTACTTATTGCTAAATTCAAAGATCTTTCAAAGAGTCTTATCCTTTGAATTTAGCTCAACTTTCGTTTCATCCAGTCTTCTACGGTAATATTTTTGTAATAGTGAGCCCATTCAAGTCTCTTGGCGTTGTTATTAGCGACTTAAACATTCGTGTACAAGATTTGTAGCCTTGTTCTAACAGTCACCGCCACACTGTTGAAGAGGCTAGACTAACACCTTGCTCTTCGCTTAGACTGGCTGCAATTCCTTGGCTAGTTATTGTCCTATTCTTCGCAACTTCTCTCTTGATCACCCTGCCAGTTCTATCATCAATCTTTTTCTTTCGTCCCCTTATTTCCTTCTTTGGAGCAAGAGTGGCATCATTGTGTGCCCTAAGCACTCGAGAGACACTTGATTGCGAGGTTATAGCAATTTTCGCAATTTCTCTCGTAGACTTGCCTGCTTTTGAGATGGGCAATAATAAATGCCTTAAGTGGTTCTGAGTGGCTATTTCAAGCTGTTTGCATACTGTATGAGGCTTTCTTGAATATTCTGGAATACTCTAGATTTAATTTCAGTTGTTCTAGAATTCTCTAGAAAATTGTTCTGAGTGTATTGTAAAACAGTTTTCAATATTTTGTCAAAAGTTCTTTAAATTTACCTGTTTAATCATTACAATGCGATATCTAAGTCACTTTTTATTGCACAGAGTTTTTTTTAATGAATCTCATTTATATCAAAATTTATAATTATCAATAGAATACCTTAGGGTGAATAAACTTTTTTCCTAGGTGGTCGGGAAGGGATCTTTACATTAGTAAGATTAACAATTATTTTAACCGCAAAAACAATGGACAAAAAATATTTTTAGTAAAGAAAATCAGGTGAGTCACTTTTATCGAACAGCCCTGTATGTGTGTGTGTGTGCGTACGTGCGCGTGTGCGTGTATGCTTATCCATGTATAGTGTGTGTGCGTGTGTATGAAAATATTTCTAAAACTTTTGAGTCGTGCTCTTCACACCAAAGGACAAAATTTAATATGAGCATAAGTCTGCAGATCCTTTGTTTTTCAGTTATCAACCTTAAAATTTACGGAATACGATATCAAATGTATAATCCAAGATACTATCCAAAATTACTTTTCTAATCTTTGGTGGGGGGCTGACACAAAAACAAGCAACGTGACGATAAACAGCAGTAAAGGTTGGATGAATCAGTTGACTTCCGTCTGAAAATGTAATCTGATACAGCCGTGCACCCTAGCGTCCATTACCATTCTCGCAGCCGTATCTAAAAATCATATCGGCTTCTTCCCGATATGAATATGCTGCCATTAATAAATAGAACACTTCTCAGTTAACTCCCAACTACACACATTAAACGTTGAAGACAAACTAGACAGAAATGTATATGAATGAGAAATATAACCTTGTCTATGTGGCAACACCGCGCCTTCTGTCGTAAATTCTATTTAAACATAATAATTCAAAAAGGAATTATTTGCGGACATATGTTTCTATTGAATTTTGTCCTTGCTTTGGTGTAAGGAAGCCGACAACAAAATTATATATATATACCCGGTGTAACCGCAAAATAGTCCACCTCCTGTAAAAACAAAATTGTTAATATGTTAGATTAAGCTTTGTAATGTTGTATCTTAGAAATAATTAATTATATCTCACTGGAATTCTCCGAGTTAATCATAAAACTATTGTACTATACATAGACCAATATGAATCTATAATTACTCTCCAAGCTTAACAGAAGAATTGTGATGGCATCCATTATAAACGGAAATGACATGTTTATCATTAATAAATCATATATTAGGAACGAACATTCATGAAATATTGAAATTAAGTCAAATACGTATTTATTATTCCAGGATCATTTTCAACCATATTCAAGATTATCTTCACCCTCTCTAACTGTCTAACTTTCTTTGAGAGTAACAATGTGCCTCACATGTTTCATATACGATTTCATTTTCAACTCTATTCCCACTGCTTTTTGGACTGTCATAGGTAAAACTCCTCTCTCACGGGCCAAACGTCTTATGAATTGAGTTGAATCTTTTTTGATCTGTTTAGCTCTAAGTTGAAATGATGTTCCTTCTTATGTTTGTCACCACCTGATCCTGTTTCCCTCTATACTGTTCCTTCTTTTTTAAACATATTCACCGTTCTCTTGATGGTTCTTGAATGGACTTTATGATGGAAGCCAGTGTATGAATGTTGGCATCATGACTGAAGGCTTGAATGAACTTTTTCCTCTCGTCAAAATGGCTCAACGTCTTATCTAAAAACCTGGATAAAAGAAACTATAGTGGTTTTTTTTTTTTATTTGTTTAGATATTAAACATTTTGTGGAATGAAGAATTATACCGTTACAAGATTTGGAGAATTTTACTGTTACTCGCGGCATATTGTTAAATGGAATATGCATATCTATCTATCTATCTATCTATCTATCTATCTATCTATCTATCTATCTATCTATCTATCTCTCTCTCTATATATATATATATATATATATATATATATATATATATATATATATATATATATATATACTTAGATACTTAGGTCAGTACGTGACACGGTTTCTTAACTCCCAATGACTTAAAAAGATTTTCATTCAACATTTAAATCAAAATACAACATTTTAGGGTATGTCATATTAAAAAGGTCAACTCAAAACTTGAAGTCTACTGACAATTAAATCTTCGTGTCTTTTTCTTTTTTTCTCCTTCTACGCCATCATTACATGTTCATAATTTTGAATATTTCCTTCTCTCATTCTCTCTCTCCCTCTCCTTCACTACAATATCTATCTATGTATATATATATATATATATATATATATATTGGAATTTAACCTGGAGTAATTTTTCCGTTTACATTTGGTTAGCAGGTATGAAAGATTGAAGGCCATTTTTATGACTTTCATGAAATAAAGTTTATCACTTATGATATTTTAAGTGCTTGGTATTCATTAATTAATAATTTTGC
>CAHIKZ030000584.1:740000-807500 GCA_903632075.3 Acanthosepion pharaonis
AGCAAATGCTCTGTTTATAAACAGAGCATTTTTAAATCTTGTATCTATAAATAACAACGTTAAACATAAAAAATGTCTTTAATAAATATACATATATATACTGCTACTGCTGACTCAAAAGCTCTTCTATGAATTGATCACTGAGTATCTGCCGTGTTTATTCTAAGATGAATGCGTAAAAATTCAATTGAGAAATAATATATATATATATAATTATTTATTTGAAAAATATAACATAAATATGTTATAAAATCACTACAAAAATAGCCATTTTGTTTCAACACCTCTGGTGTCTTATCAAGTGATGATGTTGAATGTAGATTGTAGAATAAAGGTTTTAAAATGTTCAAATTAATTAACCACCCCTGGTAAGAAAACGTTTCCCCTTACGAGAGGTTGTTAAGTAAGAATAGTAATTTTAGGAATAGTAATTGTTGGTTATTGGAATTTATTCCTTATGCAGCAATCATATACTTGGATATATATATATATATATATATATATATATATATATATATATATATACAGATTGATAGATGAGGGATAATATATATATATATATATATATATATATATATATATATATATATATATATATATTTACCGGGCTTACCTGTTAATTTTTGTGATAACTTTAACTGCCAAAATAATTTTCATTTACAATAAATTAAAATTTGACATTTTCAGGTAATTATCATTTAAGGCAAATAATGATAAGTTGTATGTATACAACAATAGAAGCAGAAAGAACTGAGATGCCTGCTCTTCTCTGGGCAGGCCACAATAATCCCAAAATCGCCAAGCAGTTAAAAGTCAGTGGGATGAACGTCCACAGAATTGCAGACTGAGGAACGGTGAAGGCTTCAAGCATCGACCTCGCTCAGGCAGACCCCTAGTTGTCAAGAAGTCAACTTTTAAGAAAGCATTTGAAAATGATCAGACGCTCAAAATTAGAGAACTTGCGAAAAGAAAAATAAATATCTTTGGCTACAATGTTCAGGCCCGTGAAGAATGACGGAGAAAAATTCATGAGGCACGTGAAATGACCGCTGCTAAATATTCGCATGAAAATAAATGTCGAGAGGCCTGTCGTCGTCGTCTTAACGGTTTGAAAAGGTATGGAAATCGCATAGTTATTATTTCAGATGAGAAACCCTTCGATATGAATCTGATCGTGATAGCTTTGTCAATTTCGGTCAGGACGTCCGCTACGTGTCTACCATCAAGAACCCGGGCTCCGTGATATTGTTTGTGGTCGTGGCCACAAATGGGTAGAATGTGCTGCCTGTGTCGTTCGAAACCTTCTACAAGTTAACTGCAGTCGATTACAGAGATATCTTGACCACGAAAGTTCTGCCTTGTGTGAGAAAAATAACCAAGAATGCAAACTTCGTTTTTCAACAGGACGGCGCAAATCGTTCAAGATTGGTTGGGGTCAAACATGAATTTCTGGCCGAAGGACTGGTAGTCCGATCTCAATAATCTAGATTACATCGTGCGAGTGCATATTGAGAAACATCTTTGCAAAGTTCGCTATTGCGATGTTGAAGAGCTGAAACCAGCCGTTAGCTGCGTATAGGCCTGGAAGCTGAAGGACTATTTCCGTAAATTTTTCGCGGGGTCCCGACCACGATTGAACCTCGTACTCACTTCCTAGGGCTGGAATTCTGATGACTGCACATATTAAATATATATTATAAAGCGGTGATTATACAAAGAATTAATAAGTAAAGTTGATATAATTAATGGCAAAAAATCACTTTACTAACTGTTATGGGGTCCACCCCTTTTTATACAATTGGACTCGACCAATGTGTACTTGCAGTGCTGCCGGTGAATACCCGGAAGTCAGAGTGAGATTGACAGTGATACAATGTTACAGAGAGTGAAGAGTGAGAGTGTGAGGTAACCGCTTTGTAGGAGTCACAGTTGTGAGCACGTAGACTCAGAAGGAAGTCCTACTTCGAGACTGAATTTCCCAGACTGTATATATATTATTATTGCTGCTAACCTCATTTCTGGATCTACTAACCGTATTACCAATTGTATTATTGCGACAATACATTTATTTGCTATATTTCATTCCTGCGTTTGTCATTCATTTGAGACCGGATTTCATCCCGGAATCCTCAAAACTAACAAATTTAATAGGGCATTAACTTACTAAATATTCACTGAATTACGCAACCCCTATATATTTAAAATGGTAAGTTGGATTTGGTCTTCTGGTACTACTAGTAATTTCGAAAATCATCACATTTTCATCATCAGGCTTTAATATTTTTTTCCATTTTAGGTAAATCCAAGACGAAAATAAATGAAAGATGTTTATTTAAGACTTGTGTTATTTCTTAACGGTTACATAATTTAGGAACATGTAGTGTCACAAAGGTATAGTTGAATTTTAAATATTTCCCCTGAGAACATTTTTTCATATATTAACGTGGTAAATCCATGATTTTTTTGTTGCAACTGTTTTTCGGGTAACATGACATGGACAAAATTGTCCAAAATTATGTAACGGTTAATAAATAACACACACTTAAATATTCTTCGGACTGCAAACATTTATTTTCGTCTTGAAAGTTACCTGAAATGAAATAAAATATTAAGGCCTGATTAAAATATGATAATTTTCCAAAGTACTAACATCGACGGAACATTTAATCCATGTTACAATTTTAAACATAAGGATTGTGTCATTCAACGAGTAGTTAGTAAGTTAATGCTTTATTAAATCTGTTAGCGAAGTGATTTCGCCATTAATTACATTAACTTTACTGAATAATTTTTTGTATGATTACTTCTTTATAGTATATATAAGAATATGTAAAAGCAGCATGTAAAAGCATATGTAAACGCAGCTAGTAATCCACCAGGATATTTGCTGAGAATCGTTCGAAAATGAAATAGATGTAATATTCAGCAATAATATTGACGGAAATCCATTGTTGATAAGAGATCGGAGGACCGTAACCAGACATGTTGAGTTTGATATTTTAAATCACTATATTTTACATAATATCTCTTTGTAACTGTGGTATACACAAAAGTATCGAACCAGAGGCGTATGTGCTACTGTAGGGGTCGATCACTTCTAGTACAACTTTTGTCAGATATAAACAAGAAACTAAAACTAAATTTCGCTAGGATAACATATATTGGATAATATATGATTAGAAAAAAAATCATATACGTATGAAGCCTCAGTATGGTTACCAAAAGACTATGGCAAAAATTTTCCAAACAGGCAACGCAACGATTTCCTAAAAATATGATCAGTATGCGCACCTGAAACTTCCAATGAAGTATTATCTCTATCAACTCATAACATTATTCACATTTTTCTATCCCACTTTAAACATTATAAGAATATTTGGCGAATAACTAATATACGATGGAATAAACGAATTCGGGATAAAATTATGTATCAGAGCCAATTTAAGATTATCACCCGTAATTCTGATTAGTCGCAAAGGCTTAACCCGTAATTCTCATAGAGCTCGTTTACCATTACATGTTCGGGTGGGGAATGTAAAAAGAATGCCCTCGATGTTTCTGAAGACCATTTGCGTTAGACAGATGTTCATTTAAAGATTTGGGCGTTACTTGGATATTTTGGGGTTTCTCCAAAAACAGCAAAATTTCGAAGTGCCAGTTATTTATGCTGATGTGTTGAACTGATTAGCATCTACAGTAAATCTGCCAACTACACCGTGACAGATCTATATGGCAATGTTTTTCTGCATATATGTATATATAAGCAACTTTTTATTTTCTCTTCTGTCTAAACTATACAAGTTATATTTTACAAGTCAGTTGTTTTGCATTAAAATTTATATTGGCCAACCTAAAGAATTTAAAGATTGATTTGGTTCACGACTTCAGCATTTTGCAGGTTATTTAATGCCCGATGTATTTTTTTTAAAATTGTCAGAATTTTTGAAAAAAATATAATAATTTACTGATACAAGTCATTCAAAATAACTTATAGTTGGTAACGTCATACGTTTATCAAATTTGTTTGCCGTTAAGTGAATATAACGGACTTAACTGGAATTGAAACTCAGCTGTCAGATTTACAATGCTGTTCTCCATCAGTACATCTAAACATACATCATCTGTTATTTCCAAGCGTTCATCCATCTATTTATTGGCCAGATACGACGTTCCTTAACTCCAATGATTGTAAAAAGAAACGGTGTTACAACGTGATATAATCGTAAGCCTACCAACCATAGTGAAGTGAAAAACATAATATACACCTTTATGCAAATTAATTGAAACAACCGCTTTAGACTGCTTTCTTTCACCAAACGGTCAGTTTTAGACCTAATGTAGTGATCGGGTGTAATCCATTTCTATTTTTCTTCAGAGTGCGACATTTGCAGTAGTTTTCAGTAATATGAATATTTTCGGGTTTATATGATGAAATTTGTTTGATCTTGAAAAATATTGCGTCATCCACGATTGTATCAGATTTTCATCACGTCAAGACATTATTGTTTCGATTGTCGATTATTTGTCCTTGAGCGATTGCTTGCGATGAATATTACTCCAAGGAAGTTTACGAAAATTGTAACGCTGCAAGAAGACACTTGCAATCGATACCAGTGAGCAAATCGAAGTACTATCGACTGGCTCGGAAAATCTCCTGGTTTAAATACAATCGAGAATCTATAGTCAAACTTCAAGGAAAGACTTCGTGGAATGGACATAAGAAGTACTAACATGTGACTGGGGCATATTTCATTGTAAAAATACGAAAAAAGTAAATAATAAGGGTATTATTCATTTTGTTTCAATTACACGAGTGTATGGTTGTCAATAAAAGTTACAGCGTGTTATGAATTGGGGAAAACAAAATAAAGCTAATACGAAAATGTAAACATCTAGAATTTACTTAAACACTGGGTTTGTCACAATGAGTCATTTGTTACACTCAATTTTTTAAGTAGACATAATTCCTAGTTAGCAACTTCTTTATTTTGCTCGCACTCTCAATACCTCTGACTATGGGGGTACGTATCGTGCAATGTGGCGCAGTTGTAGGTTAGTTATTGTGGGAAGCAGATGTCACTTTATCTTCTTCGGGATGCCTTGTCACCCCACCTGATTTACATATATATATATATATATATATATATATATATATATATATATATATATATATAAAGGCTTAAACACTAATATTCCATGGTCATAATTTATTCCATTGGAATCGTAAATACGATCCAATTCATCAGACCTACAAATTCAAAAAGAAAACAGATAAAACATCCCCGGATATAAAAACAGAATTTAGAGAGAGTGTAAGTATGAGGAGGAGGGAGATTAAACCTTAACAGAGAGAATTTTAGGAGAGGTGGGTGGAAGGGGTTTAAGTAAGAGAAAAATGAATGTTGTCGGATGTCTAATGTATAAAGATGCATTTCGTGGTGACATACACACACCATAGACAATCTAATGTTAGAATAAGAGGGAGGGAAAGACGAGATGGGGGAGAGAGATGTGACGAAGGAAAGTAAAATATTTATATATTTTGCATATGTATGTATATTTACCACTAATATATATATATATATATATATATATATATATATATATATACTAGCCGAGGTAACCGGTGTTACCCTGGTGTACATGGCTGTAATTGTATAACAGCACCCTTCTGTCTAAAATAACTGCCTGCGTCCCCGCTTGCATGCATCATCCGGTATATCCTCCACAAGGGTTTGATTTGTTCTTAATAAAGAATTTCATCGATAAAACCTTCATGTATAGTCGTTTCTCGGGGTGAATTGTTTCAATGTTTTATATATTTAGTAAATTTCCTATGATTGTAATAACTATCAAATAGAACTTGATTCAACTACAAATGAAAAGGAATGACACCCCCGCTCCTATTCCGCACGTTTACTGCAAAGCTGGGGTTAATATAAGGTTTTTGGAATTTTTTATCCCTTTTAATCCTTTCTCAAACAATATTTGCATCAAAGATTGTTCGAATGCCAATTAAGGATAGAATCTTATGAGGAATCATTTGGTTAAATGGCAAAAGCCGATTTGGGACCTAGTTTGTCACAGATTTCGTCCACTTAAATGAAATAATCTAAACCAAACATTCACGCAAAAATATGAGTGTGTGTCATGTGCAATTCACATGGGAAATTAGGAACGCATTAGACGAAAACCAGGATGTTATGGCCGAAAAAACGCGCATTTTGGACAGTTTTTCCTTTTTTTCCGCTATACGAATGGAAGTGAGAAGATCTAAAGCACACTAGTTTATTGCTAGCATAATGGTAATAATTTTGCGACATATTTAAAGAAAACCGGATAAAATATGAGGAAGTTATTCAATTTTTTATTTTAAGTAGTATGAAAAATCCGATTTTTTTGTGTGAAGTCAATGTCGCAGAAAAACTGCCAAGCACATTACATAAACCTCGTAAGATGAGCTATGTTTTTTTTTAAAGAAATTTTGTTCACGTGTAACTTTTTTTGCAAAAAGTCGTACTCACATTCAGTTTTATCGATTTTTCTACCAAAGCCAGAGAAGTGGAGATTGAAATGTTGGTCATGGACATAGCGTGGTAAAGTTGCAACAACTGCGTATAATTTCATTGAAATCGGTCACTGCTACGATAATTTGCACTGTATAATAAATACATTGAGCACTTTTTGATCGATCAGTTTTAATTTTTAATATTTATTTTACTAGGATCCACTTGGATGATATACGAACGGATTTATTAATATATATATATATATATATATATATATATATATATATATATATATATATATATATTTATGTTTACAAAATTTATATATAGTTTTAAAACAAGGAATGTATTGATTTAATTTTAAAAGTCTCTAGGGCCCTTTCAACCAACATCTCATCAGGAGACAATCGTTGGATCAACGAAAAGAATATTAACGACAATGAAGAGCAAAAACAAATAAAAATTACAAATATATACACTTGTTTATTTTAGTGTGTTTCCCCCCTCTTTTTGCTCTTCATTGTCGTTAATATTCTTTTCGTTGATCCAACGATTGTCTCCTGATGAGATGTTGGTTGAAAGGGCCCTAGAGACTTTTAAAATTAAAATCAGTGAATGTAACTATATTCGACTGGAATTCGAACTCGGCTCTTCTACGATTCCTCAATCCAAGCCGCTATCCATTAATCCACCGTGCAACTGGAATCTTCAAGAATGTTAGGATTTGGCCAATAAAATTTTGGCAAACTTGAACCTTCATGCCAGAAAAAAAAAAGAATATCCACCCAAAAATAAAACAGAGAATCAAACGACGGTTTTTCCAGTGAAATTGCTGTTATTTTAACTACCTTCCATTCTCGCCAATGTTTGTTCTTTCAAAAAGCGAAGACTAGAATTGTAATAAAACCTGAACATATGAAAGTGAATTTATACATTTTTGTCCTTGAAAATTTGCAACAAAACGTATTAAAAAATACTAAAATACAAAAATCATTTTATATTTACTAAAAATAATTTAGTTAAAACTAAATCAATGCAATATTTATTACATACTATATGTAAAGAAATAAATATGAAAACAGTTTTTATTCATAAATCTATTTTATTCATTAATTTATAAACATTTATTAAATTTTTAAAATATGTAAACCAACTAAAAGGAAATCCTTACTATTAACTATTGTATAAAATCCGAATCAATTGGCAATTAGCCGATGTTTTGCCAAGCATTTCTGTATACGATCTAATAAATAAAAAAAATGTAAATAAACAATCTAATAAATAATATTGATTATTGTTGTTGTCAATGAAAAAGTCGTCCATATTTTTCGGACACAAGGTTCAAGTCTGCCAAAAATTTTTTTAACTACAACATGAACAATTCTTTATAATGAATGAGAGGGTTGGAATGTATTTGAACAAAACGACAGAAACTTGAACGGACGTTATATTCACAATCATTATTTCAATGTTTGTCATTTCATTCAAAAATTGTAAAAATAAAATTAAAAAAAAATACAAACATTGTCAGTTGAATTAAAAAAAATGTATGTATGTGATCGTGACCGAAGGTTTGAGTGTGCTAGTCCTGTTCAGATTGGTGATTACGCTAGATAACACGCTCTCTCCCAGAAACTCTATCTATGGTCCGCTTAGCATAGTTGCAGTATAAACCACAGGTTGGCTCTATGGGTGTTGAAAAAACACAAATATGCCTGCGTCAGCGTCTGCAATAGGGATTGGCTAACCGCGCTAATTGTCGGGTATCAATTGGCCAGCTATTTATGTATGTATGTGTATGTATAGCTGGCCACTCGTTTTCGAGGATAACCGTCTACTAGGGTGGCTAACCAATCCCTATTGTAGACGTTTGCTCAGGCGCATTTGTGATTATTCAACATCCACAGGGCCCAACTGTGATTCATACAGCACCTATGCTAAGCAGACTTTAGAGTTTCTGGGGAAAAGCGTGTTATCTAGCATGATCAAGAATTTGAACAAGGCCAGAACGGCTATGATGACATGTGACTTCGTGCTAGCACAGCCATCGACGTTACCCAAGGATTCCGTCTACACAAATTCACTCACAAGACTTGTGTCAACTCGTGGTATTGTTTTCAGGAACTTTCCAAACGTGCCACATGCTGGCATCGACCACTCCAATCCGATAACATCGGGAAGTCTCCTTCCTGATAAATCGAAAATGGTGAGATTCGAACCCGGGTCTCATGGTCAGAATGCGAACGTTCTAATCACTCAGCTCAGTGCACATTGCCAGCTATTCATATATGATGTATGTATGTATATATGTATGTATGTTATGGGCACGAGATCGAGAGGTTAGAATGTTTGCATTCTCACCGTGGTCAATATGTCAGGAAGAAGACTACATGATGTTATCGGACTAGAGGGGTACGGCACCTTTGATAGTGCCTGACCCAAGCCTTGTGGGTGAAACTAGGTAGACGGAACCCTGCTACCACGAAGTCACAGGTCACAAGTCATTGTGGCCGAACCTACTGGGCTTATTAAAATTGGTGATCACGCTATGTAACACGCTATATCCCAGAAACTCTAACGAAGGTTTGCTTCGCATATTTGTAGCATAAACTGTGGGTGCTGAACAAACACAATCACAAATGACCATGAGCTAGCGTCTGATTGATAGTTGATTGGCTAGCTGCCCTAGCTGACGGGTATCCTCGAATACAAGTGGCCAGCTATACTATATTATATATGAATGTATTTATGTATGTTTTATATATATATATATATATATATATATATATATATATATATATACAAGACTTCAATGTAAGACTATATATATATATATATATATATATATATATATATATATATATATATATATATATATATATGTATGTATGTATATATATATATATATTTATATTTATATATATATGAAGAAATATATTCTTAAGGTGTGCTATATTTAAGAGATAACGTAGTCAATATCAGAAAAAGAGCGTGTGCAAATATAAAAGTAAACATTGAAGTCAAAACTTACAAGTGACAGGCTGTTTCATGCTAGGTCAGTTCTGACGATTGTGTCTAGCATGAAACAGCCTGTCGCCTCTAAGTGTTGACTTCAGTATATATATATATATATATATATATATATATATATATATATATATATAATACCTTATGTACATTTAAGGACAAATCAATACGAAAAATCTCATCTCAGGGAGCATTTACATAAGAACTGATATTTTTTAAAAAACTCCTGCGTAGATATTTTCCTGGACACTAAAATATTACCCTTTTCTTGCCAACAGGCAACAATATAAATCCCTTTATCCTCAAAGTATTCACTTCTTTTTTCCTCTTCTTATATTAATATTGCACATACTTAGTAATTCTCCATTATGAATGGCTTTTGAGAGTTGTGACCAGGAGATATTCCTATTAAAAATAAGGAACAATTATCTATTTTAGTTGAGTTTACCGGCCTCTGTTAATTAACTTTTTTTTTATCATTGATATGAAACTAAATTCACGAAAAGATAAGTACTGTTAGTAACGCCGGTGACCGATACCTAACATAAAGGCTAGGATCTGGAATATTGATATTTATAGCAGACATATTTTCTTAAGAAAAGACAGGCGCTGCATGTTCTTTCTCTTTTCTGATGGTCTTGTGATGAAGTAAGCCATACTCAGTAAATATTTCTCGATAGAAATCGGATTCTTCCCTCCCTGATGACCTCGGGTTGAGCTGATTTGTCGATTAACGGGCGCGTGATCCACTATTTACCATCTTTTGCCGCTCACCACGTCAACAAGCTAATCCATCCATTCACGTTTCCTCGCCTGGCGCCACGCAACAGTATTTATTGCTTAATGTGCCGCTGTTTAATTGTCTATAACTGAAATCTGATGTTCAGAATTTATTTGAAGGCTTCTAGCGGTGTCTTGCGGAGATTTTTTTCGCCGATAGGGTTCAGTTCATTTATTCATGAAAGCGATCCAGAATACAAATGCAAATCATTTTCTTTCTTTCTTCTTCTTTTCGCTTTCATCTCTTTTATTCTTTTTCTTTTTTTACTTCTTTCAAAATTTTCTTGTCGTACGTCCAGCTGTTCATTTGATGTCCTACTATCATATTTTTTATAGTTTTCTTCATTTACCTCAAGTTTTTTCCTGAATATGTTTAGCCTTTTTCTTCATTTTTTTATTTTTTTTTTTAGATTTTGATCACTTCTCCTTCTTACGACATTTGCATTTCATTCTTTCTTCAGTTTGATGCCATTTATTCCTCCTTCATTCATTTACCTTTTCCAGGTTCTCTCCTTTTGTTTCTTTTGATTTTTCTCCGTCCTCCTCTTTCTTCATTTTCTTTTCTTAGTTTTTTCTTTCTTTCTTTCTTCTATCTTTCTTTCTTTCTTTTCTTATTTTTTATCTTTCTCGGTTTCTTCACTTTCTTTCTTTCTTTCTTTCTTTCTTTCTTTCTTTCTTTTTTCTTTCTTTTTGTTTTTCTTCTTCTCTTTCTTCACTCTATAGTCTTAATTTTTCTTTTTTTTCTTTCTTTTGATTTTTCTTCTTCCTCTCTTTCTTCATTTTGTTTTCTTAGTTGTTCTTTCTTTCCGCTTTCCTTCTTTTGATTTTTCTTCACTTTCTTTTCTTAGTTTTTCTTTCTTTTTGACATTTTCTTCCTCCCTTTATGTTATTGTCTTTTATTTCTTCATTATTCCTGCTTTCTTCCTTTCTTTCTCTAATTTTATGCTACGCATTTTTTCTTTACTTTTTCTTCCTTATTGATACTTCATCCATTTAGCTTCGGAGTGTTTATTTCTTTTTCCTTTTTTTTTTCCTTTCTTTTTCGTCTTTCTTTTCTTTCAGTCTTTCTTTCCTTTTTGCTTTCTTTTGAATTTTTCTTCTTTTTCTTTTTTTTTTCTTTCTTTCTCCCATTTTCTGCTTCTGATTCATGGTACGTACTTTCTTTTTCTTGCCTATTGTTATTGCACCGTCTTTTACACGGTTTTTCAACAAAGCCACCCACATTAATTATTATTTCCTCTTTTCCAGCAGCCACACCATATTCTTTCTCTCTTTTTCTCTCTCTCTTTCTCTTTGTCTCTCTCCTTCTCTCTCTCTTTTTCTCTTTTGCTCACTTTCTCCTTTTCTCTCTCTCTTTTTCTTTTTTTTTCTATCTCTCTCTTCAATGCTGCTTTTAAAAAATATAATGGAAGCCGACCAAATTGATGCAGAACAGATAAGCAATAAATGAATAAAATCTAAGCAAATTATAATAATAATAATAATAATAATAATAATAATAATAATGACCGAAACTTAATGTCATAACGAGAAATCAATTGATGAATGCATTTCTATTTGTACAAGGAAAATACGAAGGCGAATGAAAGAAGCGGGATTAAAAAAAAAAAACAAAAAAAAAACAGTGAAAAAATAGAATCATTAGTACGGATGGACTGTTTGTGGATATAATCTGGTGGTCTTGTTAGTTGGCACAAATGCAAAAAGGGAATTTAATACATCTACTATTTTAAATCAAGCAGGCATTTCCCAATGATGGCATCGTAATTAGTCTTAGTGTCCGGTGATTAAAATGCATTCGCTCAGTTTGATGACTTCTTTGGCTTTCAAATAAAGTTAATCAGAATGAAATATATTTAAAAAAAAAAAAACATAGTATTGCAGCATTAATCAACCTAATCCCCTCCTCATGAAAATCCCACTGCCAACAATCATTCTATTCACTCTCATAGGAAAGTAACTATTCAAAATAGGAAGAAGTTTACATATACTGACATACCAAAGGCCGTGTGATAACAGTATGTAAATTTAAAGATAGGTAGCGCCACTGCACGTTAATATCGGTAGAGGGTTATTAGGAAATACAAAAAACATAGTAGAGAAAATAATCGAACCTAGAATAGGGTGTTCTAAGAGAAGTTTCGCCCAAAACCGCCAATTGCTACAAGACGAAAACATTACCTTGTGATGCATGTTCTTAGCGCATATATCTATTATACATATAACGATTCAAGATAAAACAACGAAACTCAACTTGTGGATCAACAAATAAATATATATTGAAATATAACATACAAAACAATCATGCAATGAAGTGTAATAATTAAGGAGAAAAAAAGTTGTTCCCTTTCAACTGTATTCTGATTTAAGATTGAATGTTTGAAAGAGTTTCTCTTGAATGAGAATGTTCAGGATTGAATAGATTTTGCTGTTAGAATAGAATACAGTTAATTAAGAAATGTGTTGTTTAGAGAAATTAATAGCATTCTGGTTCATGAACTTGGCTGAGTCACAGAGAGAGAGAGAGAGAGATGTATAATGTGTTACAAAAATCTGTGTCTGTGTGTGCGTTTGAAATGTTGTGAGTAAAGTTGTAGATTTGTGTGGACAGGCGAAATAGCTGGCCTCTACTGGCGGCTTGTGGCGAAATTGCTTCTTTTAAAGGTACCGGTATTAAAATGTAGGATTGGTTAAAATTTGACCAATTACTGATTTTGTATCAAAGAAACATGTGAGCAAGTTCACGACCGAAAAATTCAAAGTGATGATTGCGTTTAGTAAATTGTCTTATAGAAAAGCAGTATTGATTTACTAGCCAATCACAGACGAATAAATTGTGGGCGTGGAAATGCATAGCAGTCGCTACATGCTAAAAAATTCACCTTCAGCTGATCGAGATTTCCATTTAGATGTCATGCATGGCAACAAACTTGTTCAGAAATATCTAAACTGGTAGTTATACACAACATTTTTAACACCAATGGTTAAATGAAGCATGTAGGTCTTACCGTCGACTATTTCTTTCTAAACGCGTGGACAGGCGCTACAGAATCACAAAGTAAAAGTATCAAATAAGAAAAACCACAGAACTTGAGGAATTTCAACAACAGCAACAGCTAAAATTCATATTACATAAATTTCAAAGAGAAAATAATGACTTAATCCTCATGTTGATATATCACATTACGTAAAACAAAAGGTGAGTAATGAAGCTTCCATCAATACTGAAAGGTGTAGTTACCGGACTTGTGAAATCTATTTTCTTGGAAAATTATTTTAATAAACCAATTTTATAAATTTCAAACGACAGTAGCACTGCCTATTCGGTCAATGAATGCCGATTATTTCCTTATACGGAAACGACTACTACTGCCATTACCATTAGAGATGAGAACAGATACTACACTTTGATGGATTGAAGAAAAATGTAACTCTTACCACTGGTCAATGAATGCCGAATGTTTCCTTATATAGAAATGGCTAATAGACATTATCATTAGAGATGATGAGAACAGATACTACACTTTGATCCTAGCTTGATGTCCATGGATTGTAGGAAAGCGTAACTTGTTTAGCACGGGCTACCCTATCAATGAATGACGAATTTTCCTTTATATACAAACGGTTGTATATTACCATTAACATGTCAGTGATGAGTTATCTGGCGAGTCAGTGTCAACACAAACAACGTTGTCCATGCCAAGGTTTTATTAGTTATCATAGTTCGAATTCGGGATGATCGCACAAGAATGATGACATATATTCTTTTTTGAACTACAAAGGCATTTAATAAGTTTTAGTCTATATTGTTAAGGGTTAATCAGGAATAACTGCCTGAAAGCGTTACCGCTCTCGGTGAACAGCACAGCACTATAGCCAGCCATTCGCCCATAATTATGGTAACCAGAGGATTTTGGTCATAATTGTTTGCTGTAACAGATAAGCGATGCTGGCTTAAATTCTACTAAAATATTCAATGCAGGGGAGGTACTAAACGAAATCAGGTCAATGATCTTTAGCATTCATTAAATGAGCGGGTAGACGTCCCACCAAGGTGCTCCTTTTAAAACAACGTAATCAGAAACGAGTCATTAACAAGGTTGATAACATCGTTTTTTGTGTCCTATAACATCGTTTATTGTTTTGTGAGAAGGGGTATCCTACTTAACCTCCTGGTGTAAAATGATAGCAAAACATTTTTTGAATCTCGTTATCTCCAAGCAAGACAGTACAGGCACTAAGAAGCAAGGGGTTACGGGGTGTGTAAGTATTAAAAATCAGAAACATTACTAACGAGCGAGAACAAAAGAAGCGTAATCAGGAGGAAAGAAGATAACGATTGGCATTGAGTTTAAATTTGTGAAGATTAATGTTGACTGGAAACTATGGTGCTGGAAAGGAGTTCTATAAATGGGAAGTGCAAGAAAGAGGACAGTAACATACAACATATGTAGACAGGGACGTATAGTAATGGGACACGTATTGGTAAGGGCGACAAATGTTACGAAGTTGTAGAAGCCTATGATTGCCAAATCTTGATATGACGAAGCACATTAAGAATAAGAGGAAGGTAGGTATATTAAAATAGAAGTTCCTGCACATATAAATATCAAAAAGCTATAGACAACTATTGATACTGCATAGATCAACGATTTTTAAAGCCTTTCGGACCACTTTAATCACGTTGAAACGACGGTTCTCTTAACGTCGCCGAAGTTAGGCAACATTGACCCTAGATAATGGTGACATTGTTAATCAGAGAGCCGTGCTCCACTTCCAGTTAGGATCGTTATATTTACTTATTCTTAAATACCCTTGGGGGAGGTATGAATCCGCTTCTTCTCGTCCTAGTACTAGACTACGAAATCATTCTTAAAATGTAAACATGTTTTCTGTTTTTTTTTTATATCAACGGACACTCTTTGACACTTTTGTAATGCACGTTGTAGTAGAGATTTTGTAATCACAGATACAACTATAAGAATGCCGTTGAACAATACTGGTGTCAGACACCTACGAATGACACTCGCATTAATAGTACTTGCTCAATAATACTCGCTCGAAAAGTAAATACCGAATAGTGATCCGAATAGTAATCACTTGAACGCTACGCAAATTCCACATATATATATATATATATATATATATATATATATATATATATATATATATATATATATATATATCTTTACTATCAAGGATCTACTTATCCAAAATTGGATCGCCTGTGTTTGCTCTCTTGTGATCTGTTTCCAAGCTCCAGTGTTGGCAGTGACACTTTATTCCTATATAACATGGTTGTAAATAACATGGAAAGAGTTGATAAACCGTAAAAACGAATCATTCAAGCAAGCAACCAAATTCTTCACTGATAAAACATAATCGGAGTTGTTTAATATTATTTGATCTAGAAAATGTTACAAGTGAAACAGAATCTTTCGAAGTTACTAAACTAAGTATTTCAGTGTCATAATTGATTTTTATTCTTGTTGCTTTTGATATTATTTACAGGGTTAAAAGAAATAACGCCTAAATTCGTTTTCAATTAGTAATCTCATTTTGTCTGTACCTGCTACTATAAAGTTCTGCGGGCTGCGAGATATAATGTGTTTCCTTATTTATGCAGATGAGCGTTTTCATCCATATACTGACAACAACATTAGAACTTTTCGCAGCAAAGGAAAATGATATACCTGGATATATCGTCAGCAAAAATGATTGAGTGCAGAAACCAAATCTCAATGAGGGAGTATTCAAAAGGAAAGGACATTTAAATACTACTAAAGCGATAGGACAATAAATGCATAATTATTAAAAAGAGAGAAGATAACGATTTCCAGAATATTTCAATTTTAGAAGATCAAAGTTGACTGGGAAAGAAGAAGCCGTAAGAGATTTCCTCAAGCGAGAAGTGAGTAAGAAAAAACTATTAACATAGAACTACCTCTAGCCATCTCAACTCTATATTGATGAGACATTGCCGCAAATCATGATGGGCTAAAATTCATAAATTCACGATAAGATAGAGTACCATAGTTACTATATTTTCATCTATAGTGAATGAAAATCATTATATAATTAGATATTAGATTACGATACTATAAAAATATATTAGATTACGACACTATACAAAGTAAACAGGAAGGAAGCGCCTTTTGCTACGAGAAAAAGCGATAACTGTGAGTTGTTGGGAGTAAAGAAAGATAACCTGATATTTAAAAAGATTAGTATTGTAGTTATTGGGGAAGGATAATCTCGGGATTTTGTTACACAAATGAATAGTTCTTTGAAAGAAGCTGTTCGAATGAAATTAATATATGGAACTGCTTATTTAAAACTCGACAAAATATTCGTCATTTAGGATGTTCTTATTTAATCCGATTTTAATAGCAAATGAATTTGTTATTCTTAAATTAATTTTCTATTGTTCTACAAAGAAGAAATGCCTTTAAATGATGAATGATCTTTGTTTCCTATGGATAGATATGGAATAAGTTTACTCGTTGGCTAAATATTCGTGATACATGTAAAATATATACTTAGAGACGACTGAATTCACAAATAATTGAGAACTGTCTAAACTTATCAACTCGCCAAAGATTTTCCTGACAGTGTACAAAAAATGGCACAGGAAATTTTCATCAACCTAATAAAATATTAACACATTCTTTCTTTGTTTTTAACTTGAATTTAAGATTTATTTCTGATGTGAAGAGATGATTTCCTATAGAAGTTAAGGTGGGGAAAACGGCACTGATGATTTTTTTTTCTCAGAAGATCTCAAAACTGACAACTTTTTAATCGTGAACTTCGAAAACTAATAACAACAGGCATGTAAGGCATGTTAATATTTTTTTTTAAATGAGTTATTGATTTCCTCTGGGAAAACTTTTTAGTTCTACATTTTCTACCTTTTTACCATTTTTTTTATTTTATCAAGTTCACTTGATTATAAATCTAAAGAAAAAAAATATGATACTGATCAATTATGCTTTAGTATCGACCTTTGGGTTCCTCACACTTAAAATTCCTGGGAGTTCGATTTGATTGGATTTCTTGTTATTACATTATCTTTCTTTCCAATTCTTTTTTTTCAGTGCAGTGAGTGCCAAGTTTAAAGGATGTTTTGTTTGTTTTAGTTACTTAAATTTTCTCTTGGGATCCAAGCTGAGAGTCTTGAACACCTGTCACTTTGCATCGAGAATAGTCCTTAAGACTCCTACGTTTACCTCAGATAATTTACCAGCAATTGCACAAAAAAGAAACATGCACAAGATTTTGTAAACAAACATACATAAAATCACACACACGCACACATACACACGCATTAAAACTTATATACATATATTTATAAATATATATATATATATATGTGTGTGTGTGTGTGTCTGTGTGTCCACGTGTGAGTGTGTGCGTGTGTGTATATCTGTGTGTTTATTTATTCATATCAAAGCACTTGCAAAATAATATTTATTTTACACAGAAAATAATATTTTTAAGATTATCCATTTCTTCTTAGCTCATTTAATTCAGTGTAGTGTATGATTCATGTAGATAAAATATAAAGTGAAAATTCGCGCTTAAAGTTCGTCACGAGTGTTTTCGGCTAATCTACTAAACTTCTTCAAGGACCTTGGTAATATTATTGTAATTGGTTTTCAGGATGATGTAATAGAGATATATTTATATATATTAAAAACGATCAGTTTGTTATACCCTTATTCGTATTTTCTGGTGTGCTTGATTTCACAAAAAAAAACGAAATTAGATTGCTGCACACAAGGAAAATAAAAATGAATCGAAGTATTTGTCAGTAATTATATATATATATATATATATATATATATATATATATATATATATATATATATATGTATGTATGTATGTATGTATATATGTGTGTGTATGTATGTATATATATATCGTGATAATAACTATAAAGGAGGAATTTTTAATTATTCATTTCGATTATATTTTATTTGGTGAACACCGGAATTTTCATTTTTCAGATTAAAATCGCCTTATAAATGGAGACGATACATCGAACAGATATATTAGATTGATAGCGGGAAGCAAAGAAAGAGAAAAGGGATGGGGTATAGGTGAAAGGTTTAATGAATTAGGTAGTAGTAAGCTTAAACCGGCTGGCCCGGCAGAGAATATTTCCTGTAAAATTGCGCTTTTTATATTGGGTTATATATTAAATTGACCGATATGACTTGTTGTTTAAGGCAGGACAAATCAATTCGATTCCAAATAAGTTTAGTGAAAGAGGCCTTAATTCAAATAATAAGTAAAGATTACAATAATAATACCTAAGTATTCCTTTCTTCAGAGCGAATTTTCTTAGTCAATCGAGACAATATAGCGGATTGATATATTAGTTTGATAGAGGAAGAAAAACACAAGAGAAATCTCTATTAAAAAGATAAGATGGACGGTTTTTTGTTTTTTAACTAAGGGCTAAGAATGTATTAGATGGGTAGTAGTAAGCCTTAACAGACTGACCCGGCCAAGAAATTCTATAAAATTCTTTCTTTATAGTCTCTGTTTCCAATTTCCAGATAAATCTTAAACTTAATCGACAAGCACTTTAACCAAAATAACCTACTCCAGAAAATATTCACGGGAAGACTCTAAAGATTAGTTATTCCTTCATCAAAAACACGCAGAAAGTTATTAGTAGACACAATGTTAAAAGAATCCTAAGACGACAAAACAGCAAAAGAAAAAACATTTTGTAACTGTAAAACAGGAATCATTTACCCAGTCGGAAAATATGGTATACGAAGCTACCATTTTCCCGAAGGAAAGCACCAACAGCAAAAATACATACATAGGAATATCCGCTGGAAATTGAAAATAGAGATTATACAGTCACTGACATTCCGGTTCAGTTTGTTTTTATGAGTAACAGCTCATATCTTTTTAATGTTAAATAACAGAGCTATTTAATATATTAAGAAATATACATAATACCCTTCATTGTTTGCACAATACACACACACGTGTGTGTGTGTGTGTGTGTGTGTGTGTGTGTGTGTGTGTGCTGCCATCTACTGACAGACAGTTCCGTAACCTCAAGCTAGGATCAAACCTGAGCAATTTGCTATCAGTCGGAGACGTTAAACCATTGACAAACGCCAGGGATGAAGGTGAATTTTATACGCATAAACACGCCAGTGGTTGTAGAACTCGTTTCGTCTTCACGAAGAGTCTTGCATCAATAGCAGTAATAGCGACTGTTTACAAATTAACTTTTCTCCCCTATATATATGTGTGTGTGTGTACGTGCGTGCGCGGGCGCTTGTGTGTGTGTGTCTGTAAAAAAATAAATTATGCTATTCTACAGACGTCAAACTTTTGTCATTTTATACTGGTGACAATACCTTTTGGTTAGGATTTCTTTAGGTCAGTGTTTCTCAAACTGACTGATGTAACGTATCGACAGTTATTTTTTTTCTTCAGTCTGCAAGGGACTGGCGATCGAATGTTTCCAATCCAGTTCGAAGGTTGCGGTGGCCTCAGTGATTTCTTCAAACAAACTTGGCTATTCCTTTTAAACACAATCAGGCGAATTTTTTTAAATGTCTAATTAGAAATATGTCTCCATAAAATTGGCCTCTTGGTATTCCAATTTGTTTTTCCCACACAGTCACGCTCCACATGATGACGATTGTGTTCTTATATCGTCAGTTTATAGCAATGACTTTTAGCATTAGTGAATAATTGAAAATGCAACTGTAATAGCTATTAAATTAAAATGAAAATGTTAACTTAAAACCGGTCAGATATCCCGGCATTCTCCCGTGGTGTGGAACATGACTACTATTCATTTTTCCTGGAAGCTGTCCGGGTACCTGCAGATGATAGCTCGTGTAAGGGCTCCAGCACGCGTACCACACTGAGTAGCACGGCTTTAGACAATTCAGTCTCGAAAGAACTTCGCAAGGCTTCACTTCGACTGACCAGACGAGTAGACGTCAATTACACATTTCCAAATAGAGAGATGGTCACTGAAACACTCGTGTATAGTAACGAACGTGTATAGAAATGAGATATAACGACACAGAATAAGTGTAATGCATTTATTCTTGAGAAATCAAATTTCTTACAGTTGTGGCACCATGCATAAGTTGGCAGGCTGAAAAGAAATATTCATAAATATATTATTTGTTTTTTTAAGGTTTGTCAACCATTTGATAATTATTTAGAGCTGAAAAATATTTGGGTTTTGAGAATAATTCTTTAATTGCGTTCAAGCGATCTGGGAGAAAGAAAGAGAAGAAGAAGAAAAAGGAAGAAAAAAATATAATACGAAAACCAGGTCATAAGTGAATACACACACACTCGATTGATACATAACAGATGTTGGAAGGTATCCCGGTCAAGCACTTGACCTACTTCCGTGTCCCACAAAATGGAAGTTTGTTATCAATTTGGTTGAAGAAATAAAAGTTTAGAGACAATGGAAAAAATATGATAGATAACGGTGGGAAGTTTATCTAAGGATATGAAGACAAACCCTTAATACGAACAGCACAGACAATTCCAGAATTGAAAATAAAGCCACACAAGATGATGTTGGCTGAAAATGTTTTTTTGAGATAATTAAGATTTTTGTTATCAAGATTCGAGCGAAGGAAAAGGTGAAATATTTTCATTCGTTCACGAAAACGCCACCCAGTCTGGGAAATCCCTTTCTTAGATCGTATCCAATTAGCGATAAACTGTTTGACAAATACGGCGTGTAAAAAAAGCCGAGAGCGTCATTTCGGTCACGTACGATAAGGGCAATTTAAATTTTTGTTTCTTTAGGTAAGGTGTTTCTTCCCCCAGAACAAAGCCACGGATTGTCCACGCCCGACTAAAGACGCCATTGGCTAGATGGGATCACGTGGCGCACGAAGGAGGAGGAAAAATACCCGACCAGGACCTCATTGGCCGAGAGCGGTCACGTGACGCACGAGGAGAATCGGTCGACGCCCTTGTCAGAGGTGTAAGTGTGAGGAGCCGATAAGAAGAAGCGGGTATACGCCCTCAGAGACACAATAAGGAAGTAGGAGTGAAAGTGAATTACCGAAAATGGAAAATCCCTAACCAGAAATAAGAAGGGTGGATACGTATTTAGAATTATCAAGAAAACCCTGGCGCCGACAAACCCACCCCAGTTTTTGACTGCATCAATAAAAGCGGGACCCCAACCGACAGAAATCAGAGAGTTGCGCCGCGGACGGCGAGGGAGTTTGAGCGCGGACGGCGGGCCCGGTTCATTCGCCCCCTTGCGGGCAAGAGAAGCCGAAGTGAAGCAGCCCGTTTGGCCTAAGTGGAGAAGTTGGAATCAGAGCAAGCTGAAGAGAAGAAGTTAATTCGCGCACTGACGGCAGAGATGAGTGACCAATAATTCAGACTCTGAAGAGGAGAGTTTGCGCCGCGGACGGCGAGAGAGATCAGCCGTGAACGACAAGCAGAGATCAGCGCCCAGTGTTGAAACCGCATCAAGATAGCTAACCAAGATTCACGCACACTTCTAGACTCTTCTTCAACCAAGAACAAGTAGTTTGAAGAGCGACTTAGAATCAGACCACAAGAAATAAGTTTTTTTCGACTTTCGTCCAAAGACACACCGAAACGCAAATTTCTAAGAGAGCAGACAACTGGAAGCCTTAAAGTTGCCTAGTAAAAGCGTTGTGCCACAATCAACAGAACGGGTCGGAAGGTAGACATAGACCTATGTACCGAGCAAATAGACATAAAAGTTGGTTACCTTTTTCTTGATACGTTGGACCTTGTGAGTTGTTATTTTATTTTTTTTATTTTTTTTTATTATACATAATTGTGTGATATCACCCCCGTTAGACTCAACTTGCACTACGGCCCCAAGCCCTGTTTGATCTCGTCTGTCTAAGATCAAGTCACAACGTGGGTAGGCAGACCGGAGATCAGTGCAGTTACCCTGGTAACCAGGCAGGTTGGGAACGACGAGGCTGGTATCAATCTAACCAAAGGGTTAGAACGTCACGTTTGGAGCAGCTAGGAGCGAACAGCTGACGCCGCGACAAAAGACGTCACAACTGGTGCTGTCCGTGACCAGGATATCAGAGCCTGGGGAGCACGTGACGTCACAATTGGCGCCGCGAACGGGATCGAACGACACAGTCGACGCTGCGACCGGGGGACGACGTCACACAGTTCGATTACGTTAACAGATAGCAATTTCGAAGGGTCACAAAGATTTCTTTTTAATCATTTCACTCCAAGTAAGTCAATAAAGTCTCTAAGACCTAAGGGATTACAGAATATGAATAAAATAACACACTATTAAAGCGAGAAACAATAAAAGAACAAGAATAAAAAAAACAGAAGATAACGATTGACATTGCATTTAAGTTTTTGAAGTTAAAGTTCAGTGAAAAGCAAGAGGTCAGAAGAAAATTCCATAAGTGAGAAATGCGACAGAAGAAACTGTTAGTATAGAACTTACGGTTGCATCTCGTCATTTCAGTTGTAAAATAATGAGACCTTAGCGCCAATCTAGTACTGCGCTTAAATTCATAACGTCTAGGTACCATTGAGGGAAGATATATACATTTTGAAAATACAAAGTCTGACATAAGGCCAAAATGGAGATAGAGGAAGGCTGGTTTTCAATCTCTATTATCTTGAACTTAACAAACCACAATTACTGACTCAAACGTGTCACAGTATTCCTTAAACGAAAATAACAAATTCTTAGTTACCATTCTCAAGACAGTCACCATCATGCCTCAAAATCGCTATGAGGTCTTATTTACTTCCCATACATACAATTTGTTTGTGGGAATAACAATAAGAACTTTTAAATATGACCCCTCCAAATATATCCATTGAGGAAAGTTTATCAGAACAATGATCATGTAAGTATGTATAGAAAATGTGCAAGGAAGTTATGGTTACGGCTGTGAAAAGTGACTGAAACTGAAACTATATATTATGAATAATATAACAATATTCTTTACTAAAATTATTTACTACAAGCTTGCAGCGTAAATCAATTTACAATAGTTACAAACAATAAATAACATTACATTAGTCATGCGTTGAACATCAAGAAGATAAGCAATGCCAATAGTTAAGGTTAATGCAAGCGTGACAATTATTTACAGCTATTGTATGAATAATAATATGAAAGCTACTGAAAGAATAATATGCTTGTAAAATCTACAGTATCAGTATAGTAAAATTATCATCAGGCAAAATATCAGTACTAATTAGATACGGTGTATTGAGTAGTAATGAGAGGATGGGGGGCATCAATTAGGTTAAACTATCAGAACGGTCAGTTTTATATGATTTTGCTATCATTGCGTCGGTGTTCGGAATTTTGTCGGATCTCTTTCATCTTTCGCAATTACGTTCCTCCCCCGAGGGGAGATAATCTTACATCTGCAGCCAGACGTTAGGGCGAAATACAAAAACCAATTTCGTTTGTTTACTCAATGGTACAATTATAATTTTGTCGAGTAGGAACGGCGAGCTTCTGTCGATAAAGATTTATCATTATCTACTTTATAGAGGAGAATCATTTACAACCGGGGTTTTAATAAGCATGCATTGATAGATAAAATTAGCTGCACGGTGTTAGAGAGAGTTGTGTCTTTCTGTTATTATTCGTGTTCGCAGTTCGAGTTTTGTTGAAAGCTCAGATCTCTGATACTTCACGAAAAAGCAAAGTCTTATTAAAGAAATCTCCATCTTTGAAACGTCAACGTTTCTTACATATGCTGCAGGGTTTTACAAACTGTGTGTCCCGACCATTTAGTGGGTCGCCAGTTAAATAAGATGGGCCGAAAAGAAAAGAAAAATACGCAAGTAAGAGAGCAAAGTGAAGAGAAAAACAACTATGAATATTGCACACCACTCATAAATCATTGCTAATTATTCACTGATGTAAACTCGTATTATATTTTATTTTTTTAAATATTACTCTCATTGAGTTATGTATCTTGGTCATCAAACTCGTTATGAACTGAGTGACGCCAGTTCTCGCTCACATAGAGCCAAAACTTAGCTACGAAGGTGTGCAGTGTTTTCGTTTTTATGGCCGGTGAAAACCGTTAAGATTGTTGAATAATTCAAATGTATCAGAAGTCAGGACAAAAAGTGAACTTCCCGATTCTATATTGAAGTCGAGTAACGTTACATTCTTTCTGTGGTAGTAAGATGATATATTGTGTTCATATGAAGTCTCGTAATTTTCGGTGAGTTTACTGCTGTTTCAGCAAACGGGTTAATTTCATTAACTTGTACCTGCAATAACTGTAACTTGTGCTATTTGCAGATTTCAGAAACAAGTCGAATGATGGATCGTTATATCATTTGAAAATAGAAGAACGATGAAGGAACCTGAAGACTATCAACATCAAAAGATACATCAGAAAAGACAACTAACATAAACGTTGTTAAAGATGATAACCTTAGCAAGAAAACGTTGACTCCTTTAAGAAAACTCATAAGAAAATGAAAATAACAAGACTTTACAGTGAGGAATTCTTGCAATATGATAGAAATATTAAATATTACTTACTTTATATTTGTGTCGGAATTCTCTTTAAATTTGTTTTATAAAAGTAATAATTCTATATTCATGCAGATAATATACACATTGATTCATGCAATTACAATATGTGCCGATCATTAGAAATATAAAAAATGCGATGGAGGAATTGTCGTCTAAATTATGCAAAAATGAAAATAACACTGACTTCTTATTTCAAGAGATATATTTAGCAAAACTATACAAATACATCTTGAAATATTAAAAGTATATTCATCAAGTAAAATCGTTATTCCTTTCAACCAGGTCTACAGACGACTTCGGAATCTCCTGCAACTCTTCTAGATGGTCATATTTTTTAAGTTGGTGAATGCTGCCATAATCTTTGCATACAGTTCATGTTTGGTGTTACGAGGAGTTTCGTTGGTCTACCGCTCGCCTGAGCCCTTCACCTAATAATCAATGGAGTTGCAGTCAGTGAGATAGGTAGCCAGATGTAAGGGGGGATTTGATCGTAGAAATTGTCTGATAGTCATAACAGGTTATTCTGCTTGCAGTGGTATGGTACAGTGTCCTGTTGCTAGACATGGGGTTTTCTAGCAGGGCACAAATACCTCTTCAAGGAACTTGATGTAGACCTCCGTGTTGAGTCTGAGACCCCGTGGAAAGATGAATGAAAGCGGCCTTCAATAGTGATCATGACAAACACTTTCTTAATCATCATTAGACTCATCAAACTCTTTCCTAATCCTCTTCACTGTACTCAGATTGGCCCCCAAATACTATGAAATGTTCGTAATCAAGCTTCCGCTGAGAATGCAAAGCAGGACAGCATGCCGTTTCCAAATTTTTGACGGAGTGAATTGCATCGTGTTGTTCTTTTTCTCACAGACGTTACCTAACTGTGCCTATTGTATTTGCAGTCGATAAAATAAAGCAGACAACGTACATGCGCAAAATTAAAAGTATAACATAGCGAAAATTTACCCATCGCAGCCTGTACTCATACATTGTTGTTGTGGGCACCTCAGCGTGGTGTAATGGTTAGCCAGCTTATCTCGCTAGATCAGTTACAACTGAAAAGTGAGTTCGATCCACACTAGATACACCATACTTTCGGCCTTGTACCACATCTAAGCTATGCTTGGAAAATAACTATAAATTGTTGATGTTAAATATATGAAACTTCTTCTTATCAACGTTATTTTATGGGGTACATATGCTTGATTATTTACCCATGTTTATTTACAAGCATTAAGTTAACATCTGTAGATTTAAATAATCGAGAGACGTATTTAAAAAGTGTATATCATGGAAAGCTTTGAACCAGCATTATCGTTCTTCTGTGAAACCGCGTTTATTTGCCTTACTATGAGGTAATGGAGAAATTTGCACCATAGAGAGACTTATTTACACGGTTTAAGAATTCTCTCAGTGGAACAATTCCTGATTCTATCTGCTAGCTCATACTTTCGTATGATGGACAAAAAGGAAAAAAATCGAATTCATGTTCTATCTCTGCTGAGATATATATTCATTTTTACGAAAACTTTCGATCATCAAAAGCAGTAGATGTCAAATTCCCTGTCTTAAATAAACAAAGACATCTACACAAGAACGATTCCCTAAATGTATCCTTTATATTAATAAAACTATATTCGGATTAAATATTTTATTAATTCATTAATAAGTTCGTTCATGTTTCGGTTATGAAAATGTATGCGAGTGGAATCGACAAGGAAAAGGATATTTGTGCCTTGTTTTGCTATAAGGATCTCCGTATCTTAATGAAAAGGTGCGCCTGGATAGAAAATATTTTATGATTATCAATGAAATAATTTTAAAAAGTACTCATGCCTCCACACCCAGAACTTGGGAGTCTGACAGAAAAAAATCCCGTTTTCCATTCCATGTCATCTGAAGTAATATGAATAAAAACAATAGTTGCGCACCCGTAGGCGGTCTAATGGTTAGCAAGCTTGTTTTGCTAGACCGATTACGACTGAGTAGCGAGTTCGATCCTCACTGGATGCCCATACTTTCGTCCTTGTGCCACATCTAAACTACGCTTGGAAAATCTTTTAGAGTGGCATTTTGATGCCGCTGAGGCATTAAGAATTTTGGGAATTGCTGGATTTAACATTGGCAACCCTTCCCTGTGTATAGGTTAGTTTAGGTCGGTTTTTGTTTTAGTTTTCCTCCTTTTTGCAAGTTAGCTTAGCTAGGGTATGATTGCTCATTGGCCCCTTTTATTTCTGCCCCTATTTTTTTTCTTTTGTTTAATTCCCCATCCCTCCCGTCATTAGGTGGTTAATGATATCAGTTCTCTGGTGGGTGCGGGGCGTCTTTCGTTTCGAGTGTGTTTTTCGTATTTGTTGTTGTGTTTGAATGGATGAGTCTTTGTAGTGAGTGAATGCCTTGTATGAATGTTTTATATTTTTAAAGTGCCGCATTGATTTCGTCCAGTTAACTTATATTTCTGCTACAGTTAGGGCTGGGGTGGGGGACTTTACTACTAACAAAATTTTTGTTTAGTTTCTTGTACATAGATTTTTGTACACATTTGTAAATACTCATTGGGCTTTTTACATTTTAAATTGTTATTTTTATTCCCCGCCGCCAATAGACAATAAATTGAAAATATGGGGACTAGTTTAGGGCTTCATAGAATTTCTGAGGTATTATGGTGATTGAGGAAAGTAAGAATGCGTTGTTTTAGTGAATGGAATATTGTTGGTATGTCTGGGTCGGTGATTATGACTAGTTAAGTTTAATCTTAAGACAAAAGATGACTGTCCTTTTCCTCCTTTTTGGCCTTATGCCTCACTTATACTCTCAATGTACAACAGATAAAAATAAAAAAAGAATTGTCGTCAATTGACATGTGAAGGTTGATAGGTTTCTAAAAAAAAAGTACATTTACGATGAAGTTCAGGAATGTAATACAGCATCGCCTTTTTCTTTTTCTCACATTACCTATGTGAGAAAGGTTTCTAATTTATTTGTCATTATACATACATACATACATACATACATACATATATATATATATATATATATATATATATATATATATATATATACTCTTAAGGTGTGCTATTCTTATGAGATAAAGTCCTCAATATCAGAGATAGATCGTGTGAAAATATAAAGTGAACATTGAAGTCAACACTTAGAGGCGACAGGCTGTTTCATGCTAGACGCAATCCACGACAATTGCGTCTAGCAGGAAAGAAATGCCTCTAAGTATTGACTTCATTGTTCACTTTTATATCTATCTATCTATGTATCTATATATATATATATATATATATATATATATATATATATATATGTTTGTGTGTGCATGTGTTCAGCTATATAAATGTATAATTGTAATCCGCAGTCTTCTACTAAAGCATATTAGTATGAATTTATATATATATATATATATATATATATATATATATATATATATAATTTCGTGAACTCCCAAAAGATTACATGTCATCTTCTTGTTGGCGACCATCTCAGGGATGTAATATTCATGTTTTAGATAACTCTTGTATATCAATTGTGTATTAAATATATTTGCTCATCTGTCATTTATATGATCAAAGATGCTTCCATTTAAAATGTGGCCTATTATTATTTGGTGCTCTCTATTTATATCTATCTATCTATCTATCTATCTATCTATCTATCTATCTATATATATATATATATATATATATATATATATATATATATATATGTTTCTGTGTGTGTGTCTTTTCTTTGATCTCTGAAGTGAATTCTGGACTTTATTATAATTTAAGAGAATTTACTTTCTTAAATATGTTATTACTAACTTTTGACAACATTCGATGCAATATTCTACATGAAAATATTTATCTTCTAGTAAAAAAAATATCTATTATCGTAAGATATTTAAAAAGTTTCGAACAGTCATATTCATCTAATTATTAAAAATAGGCTAATTCTTCAATATAGACACTAATGTTGTTAATATTTGCTGAGCTAAATTGATTATGGCGCAAGGTCGAGACTACTTTTGAAAAAATTGTTGTGTCACTCTTTCAATAAAAGAGTGGTTCGCTGTCTTGATAAGCAGCTTTATATATTTTGGTTTTTATCTAGGTACGGTAGTCAAACACTAGGGTGGGTTGGAATATTCTGACTGTTTCACCCCACCTGCTCGGTCTAATCTTCATGGCTATATATTCTAAAGATAACCGAGTAAATCAAATATTATATACTGAGAGAATTAGATTGCTTAAAAATCGAAAAACTCTGCAAGAAAATTTTGGCATAAATTTCATATCGGAATACCTGATTATTTAGAGAAATTTCTACTAGGGCCAAAGTCGTTGTCTTTATACGGCAGGTGCTGCATAACATTGCAAATTAAACAGTTTTTACAAAAATGTTTTTGTAATGCAGAGATCAACAATATCATGATATAGGAATAGTTTGCCAATAATTTTTTTTTTTCTGAGATATTATCATTCAATATAAACAGCAATATTAATATTTATATTAAGATCAATATTCATATTGAGATCAAGTAGTTCTCAGTAATAAATGTGCTACTCGTTTTAACAAGGGCAACCTTAAAGGAATTCTCATAAATATTTAAAAATATTGCCATTTTACTGTAATTTTTCTACATAGATTTTAGCGTATGTTGACACACAGGAATGGACAAAATCCAATTGACGATTGCCCATATCGTCACTCAGCGAATGCTATATCCGAAATGATTATAGATGATGGAAGGGTAAGGAACATGCTGATATATTTTATAAATTTGATCATATTATGATACGATTCTATAATTTGGTGTCATTTGTCGGCAAACATCATCAAGTGCGCACCAACAAATTCTGTACATTCCAAATGTTAAATCCATCATGACAGATTTAAACTTTGCTACTTACAGTTATCGAAAACTTCAGAAATAGATAAAGTAGGAAGTGCATATTATGATGATATGTAGATAAGATAACGGTTGATCTAGACATGAGGAATTTAAGAGCGTAGAGATACGGGAAGAAGCAGCTTCGTGGGAGTCTTCATACAAAATAACCGTTCTCAGGAAGAATAACTCCTGGCATGGAGAATTATGGTGAGTCGTCTCTGTATATGAGGAAATATGTCCTAGCTGTAAAGGTTTAAATGTGATTCCGAAGACATAGCACCACGAAAAATCCCTGTAATCGTTCTGATAAGAAAAAAAATCCCAAATTTGTTGGTGACGTTTTCAGACACAACACGTAGTCCTAATGAAAGAGGGTTAGTGCTTCCCTTAATCAAGAGTGTAGCTGCTGGAAGAAACTACGTCCGGCACAATGGTTGTGCACATTTGACACACAAGCATGAGAACACAATCATGGCTGTCAGATAATTTCTACGACCACATCACCCCTTTCATCTGACCATCAAACTCCTGTATAACTAAGTAATATAGCTGATATGAACATTTGCCATGGAGCTAGTGATAGAGTAGAGATAGGCGGGCAACGTCTCTCCTGTGTGAATGGGGTTGCGTAGTGGAGAACAGTTTATCTCTCACAAGGCCGCGTAAATGCATTTGAACAGCTGGAACGTGGAAACTGGGCATCTCCAATCCGGATATTGCAGCAATAATCTATTTTATGTCTGATTTGAATCTTATAAAGAGCGGACCTGGGGAAGTACACGGAAAAGACTATTTTTCAAGCAGCTTTGGCAATGTTTTGTACATACCTGAGTTCTGCCTGAGTTCTGCCTGAGTTCTGCCTGAGTTCTGCCTGAGTTCTTGAGTCCCAACTGAGAGTACAACCGTTAACAGTAGATGTCTACATTCAGTATCAAAGTAGTTCAGCTGCACAGATTAGCTACGATCTCTCAAAGAGCAGAAGCGATTATTAACATTCATTCGGTGATCTCGCATTGTTCAAATTTTTAGATCTTGATAACATGTTATTTCTATCGTGTGATATTGTCTTCATGGAACCGATATCAACAATTCATCACTGAACAGTTGCGTGATAAAAATCATACAGAATATATTTTCTACGCTTAGCGAGAAAATATTTTCAAATCTAGTAAATATTTTTATATAATTACATTTACTTAAGGTGAAATACGAATTTTATATATATATATATATATATATATATATATATATATATATATATATATATTGAAATTTGACATGTTCGGCCGATAAAATGGTGTCAGCAGAAGAAAAAGAATATACAGTGTATGACAAAAGTGAGTACACCCCTCACATTTCTTCAAATATTTAAGTATATCTTTTCATGGGACAACACTGACAAAATGACACTTTGACACAATGAAAAGAGGTCTGTCTGTAGCATATATAACTGAGTTAATTTATTTTTCCCTCAAAATAGCTCAAAATATAGCCATTAAAAGCTATATCCCTGGCAACAAAAGTGAGTACACCCCTTAGGAAAAGTTGTCAATATTAACATACAACATGTCAATATTTTGTGTGGCCACCATCATTATCCAAAACTGCCTTTACTCTACTGGGCATGGAGTTTACCAGTGCTTCACAGGTAGTCACTGGAATGCTCTTCCACTCCTCAATGACTACGTCGTGGAGCTGGCGGATATTTGAGACTCTGCGCACCTCCACCTTCTGCTTGAGGATGGCCCAAAGATGTTCTATTGGGTTCAAGGCTGGAGACATGCTTGGCCAGTCTATCATACCCTCAGCCTCTTCAGTAAAGCAGTGGTTGTCTTGGATGTGTGTTTGGAGTCATTGTCATCCTGGAACACTGCTCTGCGACCCAGTTTCTGGAGGGAGGGGATCATGCTCTGCTGCAGTATTTCACAGTACATATTGGAATTCATGTTTCCCTCAATGAAATGCAACTCTCCAATACCTGCAGCACTCATACAGCCCCAGACCATGACATTCCCACCACCATGCTTGACTGTAGGCATGACACACTTATCTTTGTACTCCTCACCTGGTCGCCGCCGCACATGCCTAAGGCCATCAGAACCAAACAAATTAAATTGTGTCTCATCAGACCATAGGACATGGTTCCAGTAATCTATGGGCTTTGTTGACATGTCTTCAGCAAACTGTTTGCGGGCTTTCTTGTGTATTGCCTTCAGAAGAGGCTTCCTCCTGGGGTGACAGCCATGCACACCAATTTGATGTAGTGTGCGGCGTATGGTCTGAACACCAACAGGCTGAATGCCAATCTCTTTAATCTCTGCAGCAATACTAACAGCACTCCTACACCGATCTTTCAAAGAAAGCATTTGGATGTGACGCTCAGCACGTGCGCTCAGCTTCTTTGGACGACCTACCCGAGGCCTGTTCTGAGTGGACCCTGCTCTTTTAAAATGCTGGATGATCTTAGCCACTGTGCTGCAGCTCAGTTTCAGGGTGTTGGCAATCTTCTTGTAGCCATCTTTATGTAGTGCAACAATACGTTTTTTTAAGATCCTCAGAGAGTTCTTTGCCATGTGGTGCCATATTGGAACTTTCACTGACCGCTAAGAGAGAGTGTTAGAGCTGCACTACAAATTTGAATACACCTGCTCACCATGAACACATGGGCATAGTTACACTAATGAGTCACATGACATTTTGGAGGGAAAATGAAAAGCAGTACTCAATTTAGACATTTAGGGGTGTAGTTTCTTACGGCTGTACTCACTTTTTAAGGGTGTAGTTTCTTAGGGGTGTACTCACTTTTGTTGCCAGGGATTTAGCTTTAATGGCTATATTTTGAGGGGAAAAGAAATTAACTCTGTTATATATGCTGCAGACAGACTTTTCATTGTGTCAAAAGGTAATTTTTCAGTGCTGTCCCATGAGGAGATATACTTAAATATTTGAAGAAATGTGAGGGGTGTACTCACTTTTGTGATACACTGTATATATAGGGTGAGTACGTGAGATGAACAATGTGGACATAAAATCCTATGTCAAATTTACGCTGATAAATATTCTCGGCGGACGAAACGCTTTGTTAAAGAATTCTTTTTCCTTTTCTCCTTTATTTATATTGTCTTAAAAGATATTTTTTATTTTTATCTGATTTTTTGTATATATACCGGCTCCCACCCACTTTATTTCGAAATATTCGTATGATCCGGCGAGCTTTTAAACCTCTCAACAAAAGGTCTGAACTACGCGGGCGGGGGGGGGGACTCAGGTTCGAAATCAGGAAGAGGGTTGTAATTTATAATTTTTCCGAACATACTTGAAAAAAACGACCTTTACTCAAACAAAAATACCCAATAGAATATGATGTTTACATTAATAAAAAAAAATCTTGTCGGATTAAGAAAAAAATTAATTCATTGCTTGGAGATATAAAATATATATTTGCACGAATGTGTAGCGTCTCGTTTTACCTGAAAGACAGCAGCTACGCGCCATACATGGAATCTACGATTTGTTGAATTCGTTATATAAGCATATATATTCAATCACACCACAGGACTGTTCATGGGTGAGGGTGCCATTTAGTTGTGGGCTAGCTATGACCAGTAAAAGTTGCTGTAACTGTTTCGTGACAGAGTTCGATCATAAAGGCAGGAAACTTGTGTAAAACAAATTTTATTTTGCAGCTGACTGGAAATGTTATGGCGTACTGCTTGTCATTCACGTCGGAAGCTCAAATACGATTATTTCCCAGTGTTTGTTTGTCAATCTGCGGATTGAGTAGAGGATTCGGAAAGAGTTGAATGAGTTTAAATGTGATTCCGAAGTCAAGGCAACACGAAAAATTCCTCTAGTCGTTCTGACAAGAAAATAACCCCCAAATGTGTTGGTGAGGTTTCTAGACACAACACGTAGGACAATAGAAAGTTTCTTGAGGAGGTAGTGCTGCCCTGGGTCAAGACTGTGGCTGCTGTAAGAAACAACGTCTGGCAAAATGGTTGTGCACATTTATGCGTGAGAAACCAACAAAACTCCTCGTAACAGCAAAGATAAACTGAAGGAAAGAATTATGGCAGCATTCTCCGACTTAAACAAGCAGACCACCCAGAAGAGATGCAGAAGATTCCGAAGACGTCTAGAGGCAGTGGTTGGAGCCAATGGCGATTTAATGAATAAATCTACTCTTTAGTATTTCAAGATATTTTTGTGTAATTTTGGAAAATATATCTGTTAAAATGAGATGTCAGGATTATTTTCATTTTTGTGTCATTTAGACGACAATTTATCCATCGTACCCTGTATTTAGTTTTTAATATTTGTTTATTTAGCATCCTGCATTTTTTATGATAGATTCAGGATACGCGGTATAACTGATTGGATTCTTATTAAAGATCATAGTTTCTGTTTTGAAAAGGTTTATATTGAGTTTAATTCTTCAGACACTGGGTGCATGATAGAATGCAAAAGAGACGACTGCTTTGTGTCGTATTAAAGTTGCATTTGAATGGGATTTGCAATACTCATATTTATTAGGTTGTTACCATTATTACCAGCGGATTGTGTCCCCATCATCGAAGCTTTTATACGACATAATCACTAATGCGATTTACAATTTAGAGACGTCAAAATAAAACATGTAGAGCAATTGAGACTTTTTATTAGAGATGATGGAATATATGACACAGAAATCCGAAGTCGCATTGAAGTAACTGAAGATACATTCCAGAAGGTCATTTAAATGTTGGAAACAAATTTAAGATATTTCAACTATTATGTAATCTCCTTCGATATGTGTCAATAAATACTGGACAGTTCCCTCACAGATGAAGAAACCGAAAGTAAACGAGAATTGATTCCACAGCTGAATACTGGGAAGACCATGAACGGAACATATAAGCAGTCGGATGGGAGTTAAAACAGAATTGGTTTGATTTGTTTCATTTTATGGTATATCAACCGCAATGGGTCATTTAATGCCGACAACATTTTTTTCCTGGTAATATTTTTGTTTTGTCAAATCTATTTCTGATAATATTTTTTCTCGAAAATGTATAGCTGAAAATATTATTTTAAAAAATGTAATGCTGGTAATTTTTTTTTCAAAAACTTTTTTTTTTTCATTCAAAAAATTATTTCTGGTAATAATGTTTTTACAAAGTATTTCTGGTATTAAAACCTATTTTTACAGTTTTATAATGCTTTTTACCTCAGTCTCAGGGTTAACTATTTGCCCATAGATGGGACCCTAACACTTGCTACCACCCCAAGTCAAGGTGGACCTGGGAACACCAGCAATTAAGATGTGGTTCAACGCTCCTCAAAGCCTCCTGATGAGAGGCCTTGCTGTTGGACGTAGTTTATCGTCATACCCTGGACTCGGATGTAGTTATCATACCCAGGAATGTAAAACAGAATTGCAATGAAAAATAAAAAAAAGACAGTGGCCATATCTAGAATACATAACAAGCATAAGAAGGCTTGCGAACTTTGACACAGAACATACTGAAGTCAAAGGGGAGCAGAGGGAAACAACAAGTCACAGATCTTAAGAGCATATATATAAAGGGACGGCAGATATTTAAATTTCTGTACTTGTTTGCTTCTTAAAAACTTTATTTAGAATTTTCATTTTTTTTGAGGACCAGATATTCTATTTTCTTATAATTAATGGTTGGCACCTTCAGGTTGAGGTTCAAGACCATTCCTGGACGTTTGCCTTCTTGCGAGTGAATTATTGTACACAAATATAAATTTAACCATTGTTAACCTATAGACTCAAGCATAAATCCGATCAATGTTTTCCAGTATAAACCTGTATATCGTGACAAGTATTTACCATATGTAGTGGAGGACCATGCTCCTTTTGATGACCGAATTTTACATGTAAATTAAAGTGATCGTATCATACACGAGATATAAAATTAGCGTATGTACTGCTGGTTATGACTACGCCATTGACTAAAAATATAACCATTTATTGTAGTCAAATTAGCTTCAAAATTAGGTCTTCAAGAGTTGAGAATATATGGTACTGAACAGGATAAATGTTTATTTATAAACACAAATATATACCCGACTTATATTTATCTATAAACTCAAGTATAAACCCGACTTATATTTATCTATAAACTCAAGTATAAACCCGACTTATATTTATCTATAAACTCAAGTATAAACCCGACTTATATTTATCTATAAACTCAGGTATAAACCAAAGCAATGTTTACTGATGCAGTCAAGAATAAACCCAAGCCATGATTATTCATAGGCCAAAGTACATACGGAACAACGTTTGTGAATAGGCTTAAGTATAAATACGATCAAAGTTTGGCAATAGACTCAAATATAAACCCAGCTAAGTTTTGTCTATAGACTCAAGTATAAATCCAGTCACTGTTTACATATAGATTTAAGTATAGACTCGATCAATATTTATCGATAAACTAGAGTATAAGCCAAACCAGTGTTTTCTTATACACTCAAGAATAAATTCCTGTATATTCATGGGATAAAGTATTGAGAAAAAAATTAAGCATAAATATAATGAATGTTTGCCTGTGTACTCAAGTATAATCTTAATCAATATTTCGGCATGTCCTCAAGTTTAAACCCGGTCAGTGTTTGCCTATATACTCCTGACAAGTATTATAGTCTCAAACATATGCAGGATTACTGTTTGCATATAAACTAAAGTATAAACGAAAACAATGTTCATCCTTGAACTCAAGTATAAACTCAATAAATGATTTCCTATAAACCCGATCACCTTTTGCCTATAGATTCAAATATAAAACTGAGCAAACATTTACCTGCAGACACCTGCATACACCTGACCAATATTTGCCTATAGAATCGATCATAACTTAGACAAAAAAATTGCCTATAGACACAATTAAACACTCGACCAATTTCTGTCTATAGACTCATGAATAAATAGGGCCAGCACTTGTCTGTAGACCCAAGTATAACCTCAACATTACATAACATAAAAATATATGTCACGAATCTTATATATATATATCCATTCTATCATTATCTTCATTCTTTTTTTTTTTCTTGCTCTGCATTTATTTTTCTCTTTTACTTCATACATTCTCGTTTAAATATACTTTTCCATTCATTTACATATTCTCTTTATTTTCAAACCTCGATTTTGAATTGATATTTTTTTCTATTTCGCAACCGTCTGATTTTTTAATTTTGCCTCGTTTTGGTCCTAATATTTGCTTCATTTATATTTCTATTCATGCCACCCATTGTACTCCGAATATAAGGCATCGAGGACACATGGCACAGTGGATAAAGGCGTTGGTTAGATCCAGTGACGACCCAAAGAGTGTGAGTTCAATACAGTTACTCGTCTTTTTGAATATTTTCTTTTATTGTACTTTCTATTCAGTAACGATTTTTTTCAGTTTCTTTCACTCTCAGTAAATCTTTGCACCTAATTGTCCTTATTGCGATGTTTTGGATGAAATTATTAAAAAAAAATCAAGCATTGACAGTTTCCCAACATGTGAATAAAATGACAACGTGTGTACAGGACAGTTGTTGCTTTGTATAAGGTATTGCGGCTATTTTCGAATCTCCAGTTGCCTTTAACTTATTAATAATATATTTAAATTTTAAAGATCTCAGGTGACTTGAAAGAAAAAAGGCAAAAGAAAGTTCCATCGGCGCGAAGTTACAGGGACAAACTATTAGAATAGATCTGATGATTACATCGAGGCTGAAATTTTAGTACTTCGCTTAAATTAATTAAGCCGATGTATCAATGACGTAATCTCATCAAAACAATAGTTTTTCGTCAGGATCTTTCGTAAAGATCCTATTTATAATGATTTATATGACTCAACACAACCATTGCTGCTTGCCAGTCATATTTAAAGGATCGTCATAGCTCTCTTTGTATAACATCGTGGATCTTTATGGAATGTTTAGTAAAGTGGATTTGATTATCTATTTTGTTTCTTTCTTCATGATATTTTTGGGTGAGTCGCTGGATATAAGTAATTGATTATTTCTTAAAACAAAAAAATAAACCTATACAGCAGATCGATATTTACGATTGCCCGATATGTTTTTTGGAAACTATCCTGACATTTCCGATTAACAAAATAGACAAACTCGCGCAATGATTCGTTCGTCCTTTTTAATGCATCACCTTTTGAAGTAACACAATTATCGTATCGTCAAATGAATTTTCGTTATTAAACCCTGCTTTTTGATTCCGTTCGGCTCTGTCGTTGTGCTTTCAACTTCTGCCACAGTAAGTTAACTTGGGTTAAAGAAAACAAGAAGTAAAATATCAGGAGTGAAATTATGAGCCAGACATTTGACAGATAATTGAGCGACGTTTTGGTTTGGTTTGGTTTTAGATTGGTTTTTGTTTGGTTTGGTTTGGATTTGGTTTAGTTTACGGCATATCAACCTCAATCGGTTATTTAATGCTGACAAAATTTTCACGCTTGGTAATATTTTTGTCTTAAAATCAATTTCTGGTAATATTTTATTCCTTTAAAAATTTATTTCTGGTAATATTTTTCCTTCGCTGGTAATATTTATTTTTTAAAAATATATAGCTGTTAATATTTTTTTTTAAATGTATTGCTTTTTTTCAAAAATGTATTGCTGGTAATATTTTTTACAAAGTATTTCTGGTATTAAAACCTATTTTTACAATTTCGTAGCGTTTTGACACTAGTTTAGGGGTTAACCCTTTGATCATAGATGGGACCCTAACAGGTGCTACCACTCCGGGTCATGGTGGACCTGCGAACACAAGCAATTAAGAGTTGGTTCCATGCTCCTCAAATCCTCCTGATCAGAGGCCTTGCTATTGGACGTAGACGCGGATGTAGTTTATCGTCATACGCAGGACGTTAGTCCGAGGCTGATATGAAAAAGAACTTTTTTCAGGAATGAGTCGATAACAAAGTAGACAAAATGATTGACAGCATCCCTCCGACGAATGAATAAATCTATCGTATAATTCTCACTATTACCCCCTGTAATTAGTTCTTCAATTGATGCAAGAGAGTTCAAATGTTTCTTAGGAAGAGTTTCGGGAAGATCTTTTATATCTTCTATGTTTTTGTGAAGTGTCTCCTCAGGACGAAAGCGACCATGCCTCACCACATGTACTTTTCTTTCTTAACTCTAAATAAATATTTTCTTTTTGTTATTTCTCCGAAACCCTGTTTGTTTATCCCTTTACACAAGCTCACTAAGTATGTTACGCGTCGTCTTCCTCTGTCCCACTTGCCTTCAAACTATCCCGTGAGTATCAAAATTTCAAAGCCTTCTTTCCTTATTATCTACCCGAGCGATTTACAGTGTCTCTTCCTGATTTTAAGTACAGATGAGCCTCGGTTCTCGAACGTCTCACATGTCGAACAAATCGGTTTGCGAACATAAAACTCGATATGAAAAAGCCTCGGTTAGCGAACAATATAGTCGAACCGAGTTAGCACGATCGGAATAATTTCTGTCTCGACCACCGTGTTGTATACATTCGTGTGTTGTACGGTGCTTTTCTTTTCTAATTTTATTGTACTGCGATTTTTTTCTCTACATTGATTCCTACTGGAAAAATAGCTTCGGTTTATGAAACATTTCGGGTTACGAACGGTTTATAGAAACGAATTAAATTAGTGAACCGAGCTTCCATTGTATAAGTTTCTTTTTTGTTTCCATTTTCTCTAAAAATTCCTTGTTGCTCAAATATTTGGTCACTGGAATTCCCAGCATCCTTCTGTAGAACGACATTTTTGTTGGTTCAAGAATTTACTTCATCTTTGAGGAGATTGACGAGCATTAACTGGCATACAATAGGGCATAACAAAATTGTTCTTCTCTTTCTTTAAATTCGGCTTTGGTTTTGGAATGCGCCTTCGGATTTCAATTTCAATATCAGACATTCTCCCCTCTGTTAACAAAAAAGAAAACTTCCCAGAACGTAGGTTTTATTTTGAATTTATTAACTGCTTGTCTCTTTCTGTTGCTGTCGTACTTTGCCGCTCATCGATCGCTGTATTCATACGGTCTTCAATGTATTCAACATTTTCATGTTTTGTTTTTTTTTTCGTTTTTTTTTCGATTCATTCACCTTAATGTTGATGTTCTTTCATTTTATCATTTTCAACCATATTATTCACTGCTAATCTTTTTTTTACTAAAAGCTTAGACTTCTTTTTTTTTTCATTTTTTTTTTAATGTACCCACAATTCCACACAGTTGTCGTCTATTGTTTCTTATTTTTCCTGTTCCGCTTCTCTCTACGTATGAGAATGTCGTGCCAGGCGCGCACATCAGGACGGCCGTAAATTAATCATGACTGACAGGACCTTACTTCCTCTCTACCCCTTACGGCTCGTTCCGGGGCTCTGTGTTTGGCTGACCTCGACCAACTGTGTCCGAGGCCGGTTGTGGCCAGAAGCTTTGCGTGCAGTGCCAAAGCGAACCAAGGTGCTGAACAAGTGACCAACATTGGTCAGGTTTAAAGAAAAAAAAAAGGAAAGAAAATTATATGAATCCATGGAAACGTTTGGATTTGTCTGGGTTGCGAGGAAAGGAAAGACTGTTTGTTGGAGCAGAAATTCTTGAGGATATTGGCAGAACTAGGCTAAGAGTCGGATATTTTGACAGCACTGTCCCTGACAAGACCCCAAATACTGACCTTGCACCGAGAATGGACACTGAAAACACATCATTAATCGGGATTTCTTTAATGGTGAGTTGTTGTCAACCACGTCATTGCAAATTCTGGGCCACTATGCCGATAATTCAAGTAAAAAGATTGTGAATAAGATTGTTGTGAGTGGGGAAGTTGTCGAAATTTCTTGCTACGTTAATTCTTCGCGTTCCGTGCATTTGAGAACGACTCAAACAGGTTTACTTTCTTAATCCTTGAGCACTCATTGTTTGCATTTCGACGAAGATTTTCTATATATATTTAAAAATATTTTGTATTGCATTTTATTCATGGATCATAGAATTCCTTTCATATCATCCTGTTATATTTATTATTATATTATATAGATATTATATTTCCAGTTTATTCATATTTATCTCTCTGCTCGTTCGCGTACACACACACACACACACACACACACACACACACACACACACACACACACACACACACACACATATATATATATATATATATATATATATATATATATATATATATATATATATATTTAGATAGATATATATTTAGACAGTAAGATTTAAGTTAGGAATATCCGAACAGTGACGTTCCATATCACGTGACGTCCGCGTCTCGCGAAGGACGCTACTTGCTAACAAACAGTAATTTTAATTTATTTGTAACAAACAGTTATTTCTGATGAAAGATTGAGGACAATTTGAAATATCAAATATATATATAAATAAATAAATACTTTCATAAAATAAAACATTATTATTTTTAATTTGAAACCTTTTCTATATATATATATATATATATATATATTAAACTCATACTTACAATATTGCTGCCAAATATTGTCCGATGCCAGTGCTGCTTACAATGAGCTCCATGACAGATCCGAATTCAGTCATTTACCAACAATCTTAAGGTTGCCTCTATGTAACGTTTTATAAATACTTTCATGGCAATTGTTCGGATTAGCTCTTCGCTACGGTACTTATACTCTATGACTTTAAGCGGAATACAAGAATAACTTCAAGATCTCATCATTTTACAGTTAAGCTAGCTTAATATAGCTGTAATTTCTCAGCTACCAGTTCCTTTCCTAGCACATGTCGCTTGTAGAACACCCCTCTGACTCCGGGCTTTCCAGCCAACATAAATCTGCAAAAATTTAAATGTAATATCAATCGCTATCTACTATAAACCTAACTACTCTTATTTCTTCCTGCATATTATTAATGTTTCTGTTCCTAATTCTTCCGCATGCTGTAACCCCTTGCGTTTTAGTGGCCTTATTTGACTTGCTTGAAGTAACAAATACACACACACACACACACATGCTAAAACGAAGAGAGAAACCCCAAACGTTTTTGGTTGTAATGTGGATTCTTTTTATTCAATTATATATTATGCTTTATTTTCCATAATTTTGGAACACGAGTTTCGGGTCTTGCGACCTTCTTCAGGCAAAGATGGATATTTCCACAAATTATTAATGTGAATTAATTTTCTTTATGCTTTTCGATGTTAATCTGTCTCTTTTTTGTGTGGTAGTGAAACAGGTGTCTTTCTTGGACTAGTGGTGAGAAAGTTCTTCTGCTTGAAGTGTAATAAAACAATTAACATATGAATGAAGAAAGATATCTGTATTCCTATCTTTAATGACCCCTGTGTGTTCTTAGCTTAGATCTATTTCCATCTGTTGTATTGTATATGCGTATGTATATATATATATTCCCTCTCCATATATACATACTGTCTTATTTAAGGAATTAGTATACGCATATACATACACATATACACAAATCGAACTCACTACTCAGTCGTAATTGTTCTAGTGAGACAAGCTTGTTAACTATTACACCACCTCAAGGTATATGAACCATATAAAACATTTATTTACTCATCGATGTCAATACATATGTTCCTATGTAATATAAATTATTCTATGGTGCTTTTATATAGTAAAGTTATTTTAATTAGTCACTACTATCGATGTTATAGTGAAAGATGCACCTTTAGTACCGATGTTTTATAAGCTAACAATTTTGTTAGTTGTAAAAAATTTATCTAAGTAAGTAGGTCCTTGTAAAACGGATGTTCAGTTTCGTGTCCTCATTTTCGAGGAAATACTCCCATTATAAAAAATGAACTATATTAAAATATTTTTCTACTAATGTTTACAAAATTTAAAGCCATTCATATAGAAGCTTACTCTATAGTCTTGTATGAGCGTAAGAAAAGGAAAGAAATGAAGTAGATGGAGCTCTACAGAAAAGATAAAAGCTGACCTTACATTTGAAGAGATGAAGATTATTGGAACTGAGAAAACATCCAATGTGGTGTCTGTTCGAAAAGCAGCATATCTTGGGAAGAAGCTGTCCGAATGAAATTTTTACCATTGGAAGCGAACCGGGATGACACATGAGTGGGAATTTGATATGTATCTTGTCAGAACACATGCCATGGAAGTAGCGATAAACCAACGAGAGGATTTTAAGGGTTCGTCTGTGGGAAAGAAGCTGTAGAGTAGGAAATAATTCATAATTCAGAAAGCCGCTTAGACACTTCTGAACTTTATTGAGAAAGGCGAGTGAGAACTTAACACCAGCCCTAATATGACAACAATAATCCAGGTTTTGTCTTATCTGGCTATTGTGTATTTTTCCAACTTACATTCCTAACTAAAGACGCCACGAGAGGACGCTTCTGAACCTATAAATGCATTATAATATTTTTTATCTCTCTTTTTTCCCATTTTCCTTACTAACGATAAGATGTAGGTCTATCGTGAAAAAGCTTTTCCCAAACCCTCTGAAATGTTCGTATTGGAGCTTCCATCACGAAGGCCAACAAGTACAGCATACCGTTTCCAAATTTCTGTCTGTGGGAATAGCATTATGGTGTTCTTTTTCGCACAGATTATGCCTAACTGACTTAACTATACCGTGCAGGCCGCAAACTAAAAGAACAACGCGCATGCGCGAAATTCAAACTATAAAATGGCGACTATTTACCCATCGCAACCTGCAGTATGTAAGGTTACGCAAAACGTAAATCAAAAACATATGCTTACTGAATTATTGTTTAACGATATATACACAGCAAGGAAGTAATGGAACTCTTTGTATTGAATTATGTATATATAGTTAAATTTAGTTGTATATTACTAATCAACACAACAGAATTTGAATGTATCCTTACCAATAATACACAAATTATACAGCACATAAAATGTAAAAAAGGTGACAAATTAGCATAATCAAAAAAAATCCAACTGAAAAATATTAAATATAGGAAAAAAACCTATCAGATATTTTTCATAAATAAAAACAAAAATCGACATTGAAAACGAACTGAAACCTGAAGCCGCGTTACCTGAAAAAAAAATCACAAACAAACAATAAAACTAAAAAAGAACGTCATGATGTGTGAGGAGGCGATATTTGAAATTGATATCGTATAAAAAAAGTTGCTTATGTGAGCCGAAAGCACTCCTATATTAGAAAATGTTTACGCACACACATGTACGGACACACACACACACATACATACATACATATATATATATATATATATATATATATATATATATATATATAGGAACGTGTGTGTGTGTTTTATTAAAGATGGCAAATTATTTTGCTGACTACTTCATTTTCCGTTTCCATAGAATATATAAATATATTTCCTTAGGTGAATAAATTTATTTTCTTATCTAAATTTATAGAAACAGTCATTATTAGGTAATGACCCCTTAAGAACATCAACTACGAACGCGGCTATTATTTACTGACCGTGTTTGTTAATTAAGTAATGATCATATTTCAGCAAATGAAACAACAAGTGCAACAGCACGATCGAATTCCTTGAAAATGGCTTATCTAATAGCGGAAAGCGGTCAGAATGAGCAATTATTGGAAGAATATTTACCAAAATAGATATATCTTGTTCACACACACAAAAGAAAAATGAAAAATTTAAGTATTTTTAAAGAAGCATATTTCAGATAGATTGCTGCTGAAATCCACAAATACTTTTTATATGAGCATGTGTGTGTGACTGTGTGTGTGCGTGCGCACGCGAATATGAGTGCGTGTTTGTGTACGCATACACGCCTCTCTGTCTGAACGTTTGTTAGCGTGTGTTTACGCATGTGTGCGAATGCATGTGTTTGAGTATGACTATGTATGTGTAATCATAATTTAAATAAAAGTAGTTAAATAAAATAAATCGCCATTTTGTAGATGGATCACAACTATATAATGCATATATATATATATATATATATATATATATATATATATATATATATATATATATATATATATGATATAGATTATATATATATATATATATATATATATATATATATATATATATATATATATAGCGTCTATCTCTTCGTGGCGAAGCCGGTATCGGCCTTTCACACTGAGTGATTCAGACTTGATTTTGCCGAAGATTTAATAAGATTTCTGGAAATTTCAGACAGGTAAGTGAAAATTAATAAATATCTAGTTTAATAATAATGATAATAATAATAACAAACAGACGCCTACTCAAGTGCGAGTAACGAGTAAGAGTGACAATTTAAGTGATAATTTATAATACTTTATATTTACATTCGGTCTAAGATATATATATATATATATATATATATATATATATATATATATATATATATATATATATATATTACGTGGCTCGTTGTATCTGTTATTCCAATTAATTCGAATCTTTTATCTTATTTTTGCCAAGGTTAAGGCCTGTATCTTCACCTTTCGTGATCGGAGCTCCTCTCTGACATTTTTTAACGAACGTGGCAATCTAAAAGATTGATAGCGTATGACTGGAATTTTCTGGAATAATCTCTGTCTCTGGTCGAAGGGAATCAATCACGTTTGATGGCTTCGTTGAACGGCGCTGCCATCTTCAAGTTACAGAACTCTGGAGGATATGACTGTGCCTATTGATCAGGTTGGTCACTTTTCTTACAACACCCCACCATCATCAACAACAAATGACAAGAAAGCGTATCGTTATCATAAAACGATCGATTGATCAATTTCCGTTTATCCTAAACCATGAGAAAGAAAAGTATTTTTTTAATATATCGCATTCAAAATGATATCATATTTTCCCGCCAACTTAGTCATCACCCATGTAGCACAACACATGATGGCCATAGCGGCGCCGCATGCAATACACTTGTAGAGAACCGTGTGTGTGAGAGAGTTGTTTAATTAGAAACACGTGCTGTTTATTTCCTGCTAGAAGAAGGTCCAACTACAAGAAAATGGCGGACTCTAGTTGGGACCAATCGAAGATGAAAAGAAAACTAACAAAACCAATATATATATATATATATATATATATATATATATATATATATATATATATATATATATATATATACGATGCGATAAGAACGAAAGTAATATATAAAATCCAATGTTCACAGCATTAATCCAAAAGAGGGCTCGATACCGACAGTAAAGCGATAATTATTTATTTATTATAATTTCATCATATGCACAAAAGCATTTTACTCACTACAAAGATGCAACTTGGTTCCAGTGCATACCATTTTCGATTCTCACCCATCGAAGTGCAGTTGAAATGCAATGAAACTAAGTTGCATCGTTGTAGTGAGTAAAATGGTATTGTCTAAATGATAAAATTGTAATAAAGAAATATATATATACGCACCCCACATATATATATATATATATATATATATATATGTATGTATTAGACAGCACAATTTTACAATGGACATAGACAATAACATTTGCGTGTGTGTGAACATTAGTTTTTGTACTTTGGTGAATGTTTGTACGTACGTGTATGTGTGTATAATGTTCATGGCGTCTCCCACAAATGGGAAAACGCTATCTCCCAGAGAGATTACATTTTTAAATGTGTCCGCTAAAATGCAAAGTGAAAAAGGGAAAGAGGCAAGAAGTAGCCCAATATTTATAGTGTAGAGAGAGAGAGAGAGAGAGAGGGAGAGAGAGAGCGCCCCCTAGTGAAAAAATAGTGAATGAAGGAGGAGCTAACTCCGACATCTCATAGACGCAGTGGTACACATTTTTTAAAGATAGCCTGACGGATCTCATCTCCTTTCAGGCTGATTTTGAACACAATGTTTTCCTTCTTCAACACTGGTTACCAAGACTAATGTTTAACCAAAAAAAAAAAAAAATTCCAGTCGCCCTAGCTTTCTAACACATAACTTGAGGAGAGGAATTCATACTTTTCCCAAGTGGGTTTGATGCTACCCGTTTCAGCGATTCTTTTAAATTATTTTACTCCAAGCAAGACAATAAAGCCACTAGGACGCAAGAGGATATTGAGTACTAGAGAATATAAAAAAAAAACTACTATTAATGAGAGCGGACAATAAAAGACTACGAATTAAAAACACAGAACATAACGATTGACATTGCAGTTAAATCTTTGGAGATCAAACTTGACTTGAAATCAAGAATCCCGAAGAGAATTCCACAATCCGATAGAAGAAACTTTTAACGTTGAACTCACAATTAATATGTCCCCAGATGCACGAACAACATCTTTACTCTTCATGAGCAAAACGAGACGAGGAATTAATGAGAACTAAATAGAAACTAGATTATATATTCCTGACCATTGTCAGTCAGACGAAAAAAAATCTTCTATGAAATAAATGGTTCAGTTTGAATGTTCCTGAAGGTTACCAGGATCGGTAATCAAATGATGAAATTCGTAGAACATAGCAGCCGAAACGTAGTAACAAAAGCAAAGATGAGAACAATAATTCAAATGTAAATATTGATATGTCCTTATCCCAGAATTTCATAAATAATTTTAGCAATAATCGTTTGAAAAATGTCATACATAAAATGTCTATATTGGTGAAAATCTCCCCTAGTTTATATTTGAAAGGTAACACAAACACCTGAGTTGGATGTGTTCATTTTTTTCTTTGATTAACAAGATTTACACATAAGTTTGTTCTTCTCTTCTATATTTTTCTCTCAATGTCTAGATATATTCAGACACACACCACACGCAGATATATGTGAGTATCTAAACATGTTTAAGTAAGTCCTTTAGCGTTAACGTATATACAGGGAGACAGAAAAATATGGTAAATTTAAAATATTTTACGTTATATTCCGATTTTATTCGTGTTAAACTCCAAGCTACTCTACATTTTAATCTGTATGTTTTTTTTCTCGAGCGAAAAACGTGCACTTTAAGATGTGGAATAATTCAACATTTCATTGGTCGTTTCTTTTTAGCATCTCGTCTGACAAAATATGGCAGACGTCGTCAGTGTGGGAGAGAGAAGTAAAGATAATTCTTACTTAATTACTTGCCCACTAGTCTGATTGCTTCAGAGCAGATTGTGGCTAATAAAACGAAAATAGCAATTAATTTTTTTTTAAGAGTAGAAAAAAGAAAACGGTAATCGACGCAGAAACACAAGATAAAAAAAATTTGACAGAAAATGACTTATCCAAGTCTGCGGAAAATTGTCTGAATTAGAAATGGGTCAGTTGAAAGGTTATTTTGTATTAAAAAATAAAAATGGCGTCAATAGTTTCTGGCATGAATTTTTCGATTAAAAAGTTACCCACAAGTAAAATAATATGGCGAAGCACATACACATTAGTTGCATAAATCTAAGTAATACCCCTTAGTCCAGGCATATCATAGAAAAGGCAATATGATAATGAAATATCTAACAGGGGCACGAGAATTCACTTAAAGAAACAATATTTTAAATTCATATTAATTGTAAAAAAAAAAAGAGAATATGAATATCAGAAAATGCAACATCCTAAGATTAGACCTAGGGACTGGAAACACCAAATTCAACGAAGCATAAAAATTTAAATTTCGCGCCAGTTTTATAACAGAGGACGAAAAATTCTATTCCAAAACAAAAACGTGTATAATGACGAAAGTTACCTTACAAAAGCTAAGCAGATTATTAAGAAACAGGAAAATTTGGTTAGAAACAAAGGAAATAGTTCTGAAATGTAATGTAATATCAGTCCTCCTAAATGGCAGAGAATACTGTGAAATGTCACATAAGAAGAATAGACTTTACACATCAGGAATAATTCTGTTACTAGAATGGACTTAACTTATAAGCAACGACGAAATCTTAGGGTATATATAAACAAAAAATATCACTTATACTCAGTCAGAAATATACAGTTTAAATTTCTAGGACACATAATGAGGAAAGAAGGTGTAGATAATTTAACACTCACAAGATATTTTGATTTCATATAAGGCAGGCGAAGTGATGATGATCTACCTAAAGAGATTTTGTATATAGCCAGCCTAACAGGCATTGGGAAAGAGAGCAAAAGAATAAATAAACTTTACTAACAGTTACAAAATATATGAAGCTGTGGAGATCCATAATTACCTAAATCCTGAAATAGAAGATACATTCATTTCAAATAATTTATATATCCCAGACAGTATAACTAATGTCATGATATTTCTTCTTATGGTATAAATCGTTTTCTAATTCTCAAATGGCATTCAGAAATTCGCCCCTATGAAGATATATGTATTTTAAATAACAATCTTTTTGCTTGATTATTTATCCTGTACACAAAACCACAAATACACCCAGGTGTCCAGATATGTACAAGCATTTAAACACCCCAAAACACGTCCACGAGGTCATATACATACAAAGATATAGACAGAGTGCGTTAGTGCGTGTGTGCGCCCACACGTGTGAAATTTGGTTGAAATAAAAACAGATTGGTCGCAGAATCGAACACCAGAGTATACAATCCCTACTTGTATTTATGTAAACAATAGAATAGAAAATTAAGTAGTTCTGTTCGGCTTTGATATAGTTTATAAAGCATAATGGCATAAATATAGAATCACACACACACACACACACGCACACACACACACACACACAAACACACACACATATATATATATATGTATATGTTTCTATATTTACCTCTATTATTTTACCATATATATATATATATGATTCTACATTTACCCCTTCTTCCTCAATATTAAGTATTATGATAAAAGAAATATAAAAAGAAATTTTAAAACTCTCCCTTCCCTCTCTAAACTCAACCATGTCTCTCACACCATTCCTCACCACCCTCTATGTCAACTTATATAAGCTTAATATTGCCCGTCAAAAGTGTAAATTTTCAATTAATTTTTCGTTTCACATTTTGAAAGTGAAGTCTAAAGATCCTGAGAAAATAAAATTCTCTGGCGAAATAAATTATTACAAATGGAAGCTTAAAGTGGTCTGTTTTTCTTTAAATTATATATATATATATATATATATATATATATATATATATATATATATATATATGTGTGTGTGTGTGTTTCTGGATGTGTGTGTGTGTGCGTGCGTGTGGATGTGTGTCTGTGTGAGTCTGTGTGTCTGTGTGTGGAAAGAGAGAAACGCGAAGACACACACACGCAAAGATACAGGAGATTGTCTGAAATTAATGGTCTCTATTCAATTCTTTAGAAACTACAGCCGATACAGATGGCAGCATTGGATGGAGCTGAAACGGGAAACAAGACATCCAGGAGAGTTGTTGCTTCGTGGAAGAGTCTACTGCGAGTATGTTTTCCCCATCATTATAATATTAATTATTTCAAATCTAGGTTCAACGTATTAGTTAATCTGCAGCAATATCAGTCAATTACTTCCTGAAGTAGTATAAGGAGCCGGTCATTTTATTTTTCCAGCATCTTCAACGATGGAAAGTATATATGATTTCTGCAGGATGTCTGGTATGAAGATGAGTCCCTAGAGACGTTTATGGCAAAGAACCATTTTGTGACAGCAATTGTTCATCATAATGAAAGAAAATTATTCCATATATGTCGTCATGATCTGGTTTTCTTAAATCCTCCTGTTACGTCTATACAACAACCTCATTTAGTAACAATTTCCACTGAATGGGTTTTGCATTGTTGAACACTTAGTAACAAAATTAAAAAAAAAGTATTACAAAGATTCATACTTAGTTATTAGATAATAACTTCGCTACAACACTTTTTACGGCCATTAGTTTGTTTTTATAAACAACTTTCATCGAATTAGCATGTCTTATAATAAAAAAACGTTCAATTGAAAATCTTCGCCGGTGAAAAGATGCAAATTCATTAGAAATAAAATACTCTCGGAAAATTACATCATCTTTCTTATAAAATCCTTAATAGTGCAGTACTATAAATAACAGCTTTGTATACGTGGGTCATTTCTGATATCTACTTACAGTTTAACATTTTTTTTCTGTTTTCAAAAATTTGTCTCTTACCGGAGTTCTGTGAAATGCGTTTACCCTCCAGATACGAATCATTTTGGTGATCATGTCAAATGTTAAATATATTTTGCTAATTGAGTCCAACGGAGCGACAAGCCAGAGGCATTTTTATTACAGTACATTTGGTTGTGAAAGTAATTGAAATATTTATACATACATTCAAATGCACATGCGTGGGTGTCTTTGTTCACACATACACATAAAAAAACACACATGCACATATACATCTGAATGTCAACACGTGTGTGTGTGTTTTTGTGCGCCTATGTATATTTGTGTGTGTCCAAACTATATAAAAATAGAAATGTGATGAATATAATTTTGTAATGCTATTTAGAAAATAAATTAAAAGTAAATCGTTTGCCCCTCGCCGCAGATCGGCGATTTGCACTTGGCTAACGGATAGACAAGATTAATAATTGATGGAATCAAATTATTTCCTTTCGAAAATGGAGAGTTGCCTCAACTTTGAGAAAAAATCATTTTCGTTCGTTCGTTTTTTCCTGTTTTTAGTTTATTTTTCAATTTAAAAAGTCCTCCTAAAATATAAAGAAAAAGTACCTGCAAATCGATTGAAGCTGTTGAAATATGACAGTGGTAAGAATGAGTCATTTGTAGATGTTGTGTAACTTATGAATTTTTTGAAAAATCTAGACGGAATTTAATCAATGCGGAGAAAAAACTAACTTATTGCGGTGGAAATGTTCTTGGCATACATAGTTTTTTTTTCATTTACAAAAAGATAATCCTTTATCTGTGGAAATTTCGCTACATATATATATATATATATATATATATATATATATATATATATATATATATATATATATCTGGCTTTTATGTAAATGTTAATTGTTCTGATAATCTTTCCGCTATGGTATGGAAACTTTAAGAATTTAATCGCTGTACTAGTTTGGCAAAAACGTGTAATCAATTTACAGGTGAATTATTTAGATGTAGCCATAAGGTATAAGGTAACAGTTTGTCTCGCACTTCTCGCTTGTGGAATACCCTTCCGGCTCCATGCTTCGCAGCCAAATTTAATGCCAATCGTTATCTACTCTCCCCTTGATTAATCTTCTGTTGTTCTCGCCCATTTATGTTTTTCAAATTTTTAAGGATTAAGTTTTTAATCCGTTATTTTTATTATTTTAGACCCTATTTTTACTGGATACCTCTATTTGGTTAAACACCCTGTTTTTAACAGTGAATTACTTGTCCCGGTCTACGCAATCGAGGTTACAACAGAATAGAATGTATAAGGAGGGCAGATTTTCTTTATTATATTTTCGAGTGCGAAGACCGGTAAATGTAATACACACTTTTTAAAAAATCTAAACGAGCAGTCTTCACAATACGTATATCCACTATAAAGTGTCAACGAGCGTGTATGTTATAATCTAATAATGCAAAATATTCTAAATACTTTTGGAGTTTGAAAGACGATAGTAAAACTTACGGTGAAATGGAAAATTATAAAAATGGCAAGGAGCAGTAGATCCTTATATGGACCTTGTATTCTATGTTTACATGAAAAAAAATCAAATTATCATGTTCTTTGTTAAGAATGCTTTATTAAACGAAGGATCCTAGTTAATGGTAAAAGTGTAAACACAGTTTACCTTTTACCTTACAATTCAGTTAGAATTTTTTTTAGATTTTAGTTGAACTATGTTGCACCTTATATGGCTTATCTTTCTAGTCGTAAGATTAATTTAATCTTACCAACAGAAAGATAAATTTAATATACTTTTATACTAATCTCCTGTTAGTGGTGGTAAAATCTTGTACGGATGTATTGGTATTTGGTTAACATTTTGACATTTTGTTTTGATTGCTTATTGTTATTAACACTTTATATAAATAATCTTTAGTCAACAGCTGCATATTAATTTACCAAGTAAGTCTCTACGTTTAAATTATTTACTGGTTTCTTAAAGAAGTTATTTATTTGTCAACTATAATTTTTTTTATGTATAAAACTCACGAAGCGTATTACTAGTCTAACACTTTGTTAGATTGCCACTTAATTATTCTTAGAAAATGATATTATCTAATGTATAATATATTTACATACGCTCCAATTGCTGCCATTGTTTACAACTCTACGGACCATGACACATTTATGAAAAATAATTTCTTAAACATTACTTTTTGCCTTAGTTTGAATTGAACGTATGTCATAGTCGATTGGTTGATCTGAGTAAAGCCCACAAGCATTATAACCACACCTTATTTTCTTTTTTTATTTTTCATCAGAATAATTCGCTCACTCGCCAGTAATTTACAATCGCTTGATGAGATGCGTCGCTACACATCGAAACACGACTTGAATTGTGTAGCGGTTTTGACGTTTTCAATGTAACATCCTAAAATAAATGATATTGGTCTAATCTGTATTGAGCGCTCTTTTAAATTAAATGTTACGTACGTTAGCACTGTACTCTATTTGTTTTCATTTGACACTCACACTAATCATTTTCAAATTTTGATCATTCACATGACATTCCCTGTTATGACGCTTTTGTAAATTAAATAAATGTATTATGTGAGTGTATGCACACACACACACACACACACACACACACACACACACACACACACACTCATATATATATATATATATATATATATATATATATATAATAATAATAAATGAGAATGCCAATGTGTCACTGCATTACACTTTTAAACTATGCTCCCAGATGTCGTAGCTCAACATATCATACCATTTTGGAATCTGGCTGCAAAATATTCCTGCTGGATCCTGACCTGCAAAACTGAAATTTTGGATTCCCACCTTTTTAGTATTGCGATTGATTCCACCATCTTGGCTTCCACTGATTAAAACATTTAACATTTAACAACACTTTAACATTCAACAGGTCATATTCAAATGAAAAAAATTATTGTTCTTTAATTAGTGTGTTTCAGAATAAAAATATCTGTGTTTTCAACTTTATTCCTAGGGGCTGTAGCCCAAAATATCATACCATCTTATAATCAGGTCGACTCCGTGAGCAAGTTAAAAACATTCCGGGCCTGATCCTGACCTGCAATCCGGAAATTTTAAATTCCAATGTATTCATTACTGCGAATGTTTTCGGCGAATTTTTACGTGATTTTTTGCGACTATTTTTTATTTTATATTCGATAACAATTTTTATAACTTGGAAATAAATTTAAAAATAATAGAAATTAATTGCAAAATCCAGGGAACTCACCCATGAAATAGAAACAACTGTTTATTCGGAAAGTAAGGACCGACGTGCAACAAATTGTCTTTAAATTAAGTGGCAGCAGAACAATTATCATTGAACTTTTAAAAGGTAACATTAAATATTAATGCAATAATTAAATGCAACGATCAATTTCGAGTTCTTCTGTAGTTTATTGTTTGCCTATCATATCTACTCCTCCATACTGATTGTGATATAGGCCCAATGAAGAGCCCTCCGAAGGAGGTAGCTTATATATATATAATGATAAGTCCAAGAAAGGAATATATTTGTTCGAAGTAGCTAAGTGGTTTTGGCTACTGTAACCGGGTAGGACAATCTAGCAGGTAACCGTAATTGACTGGTCCTTGTCGTAGTGGTAGGCAATAGGCGTAGGCTTATGCTTATTCAATAGGCGTAGACAATAGGCGTACCATGTACCTCCACATCAGACTGTATTTATGGCTAACACCAGCCAATCATTTACTATGTGGGTAAACCCAGGTGTATGCATATACATTACATCAATATATAAATACGAGGTTCGTTCTGAAAATAATAACACATATTTTCCATCAGTGGATGAGAGTTACAGTGTTGCATATTGCAGGTTTTGAGGCTCAATGTGAAATATATAAGTTAAAGAAAACACTTGCTTAAATAAATGCTTCACTTCATTGTTCAGTAATGAGAACATTTACAATCAACTTACTTAAAGAAATGCACGTGGCTTAAGTAAAAGAAATATACTTTAGTCGATATCTCCAAAGTTACAAAATTCCTTATGAATTTTATTATTAAAAGACTTGATATCTTAGTATTCGAGTGTTGTATACACTTTGTAATATACTGAATTATGTCTTTAATCTGTTATTGTTAATAAAATATTAGGTAAAAACCCTAAAAGAAAAAGTATCACTTTATATGTCGCATATATTTGTAAGACCCATATATTAAAATAAATTTTCAATTTCGTTTTAACTGTTCATCATGCATATGAATGCATTTCAAATCTACTATCTTTGGAAATTAATGGCCTTCTTATTCTGGTTTGAAACTAATCTTAGAAAAATGAATTTTCTTTTTCCAATGTCGTAAAGCCGAAAAGAAAAATAAGACATTGTAGAAATTAAATATTTTCGTTTCTATTCCTTTATTTATGGTTGGTATCACCGGACGAACAGTTAATCCTTTAAACGTGGTCCGGACTTTACCTTCGAAATTGTACATTTGCTTTTCTTTTATATTTCTATCAATTCATTTTTAAGCCCTATCAGTAACCCTACTGAGAAATGTGTTTCTTCCTACAATTTATTGCAATTGAATAAATTTAATCATTTTGACTGTATTTGTTTTTAAATATTTCCTCATTTTGGTCGAGTTGTATTTATTTGCATATTTTTAATATAATTTTCTAATATATATTTTTTTTAAATTCTGTTTTTATTTCTTGTCATTTTGACTAGCACCACAAACAAGTGTACATGCATAATGCTGACTCTGTTATAACTATAGATGTCATGTCTAGCTGACCGTACATCACATTGCTTCGTAGGTATCTTTAGTTTTAATTTTTATTAATTCGTATTGAAAAGTCGGCTACTTTGTTAAACAGGGCGGTAGTAATTCCATTCGCGATAGCTTTTGCAATCGAGACAAATAGAACAGTCATCACGAACGAGCTTTAAAAATCTCAGCTAAAGTGAAATCATTAAAGACTACGATGATTATTAGCAAAAACAGGCGTGGCATTTGAAAATAATAATCACAATCGATTGGCGAAAACAAGAAAAAAAAATATCTGAAAAATAATTGACGAAATAGCAAGTGGCAAAGAGGATAAGCTGATTAAATTACTCTAACCTTTCATTCCGAGATTTTAATTTTGACTTCTTTCCTATTTTTTTATGATCCTGTTTTAATTGAATTAATTTTTCGCGTGCTTATTAAAAATGTATTTGAAAATATCGCGACGAATTGAAATATCATTAATGGCAAGTGATCTTATTATCACCATTGAGTGAAAGTTGACAGCAGAAGGGGGAACGGATTTTGAGGAGATGTTGAGGAAAACAATTCGATCAAATTGCATAAAGAAAAATAAAACATTTGGGAGGAAAGAATTAATGAATGAATTGAGTTTATAGAAAATAAAAAAAATGAAGGATAAGGAGGAAAGAGAGGAAGGTGTGAAGGATATATAAAGTGAAGGAGAGTAAAGGGGAAAGGAGAGAAAGGAAAGAATGAAGTAAGTTATGGAAGGAAAGACATAAATGAGCAAGAAAAAAAGAAAGAAAGAAAGAAAGAAAGAAAAGGAAGTAATAAAGCGAAGGATAATAAGTGCAGGAACAAAATAAGTAAATAAAAAGAACAAAGAAAAAAAGAAGAAAAGAACCAATATGTAAATTAGTAAAAGTAAAAGGAATAAAGGTAGGAAAACATTATTGACGAAGAAAAAGGAAATAATGAAAAAAAAAAAAATGAAAATCTAAATGATGTCAACTTAGTAAAGAATTGTTTTAAAAAAAGAGCCACGATAACCAACGCTAAAAATAATAAAAAAAGAAAAAAAAAAAACTGAATCTTTGAAAAATGGTAAAATACAGAAAAATGTTAAAAAAATGTTAAAAAAATGTTTAAAAAAATGTTAAATGTTAAAAAAAATGTTAAAAAAATGTTAAAAAAATGTTAAAAAAAACTGAATCTTTGGAAAATGGTAAAAGACAGAAAAATGTTAAAAAATGTTAAAAAAACAGAATCTTTGGAAAATGGTAAAAGACAGAAAAATGAAAATCTAAATGATGTCAACTTAGTAAAGAATTGTTTTAAAAAATGATCCACGATAACCAACGCTAAAAATAATAAAAAAAAAAACTGAATCTTTGAAAAATGGTAAAATACAGAAAAATAGATGTGAGAAAAATATAAAATAATTGAAAACTATTTTTATAAGAATAATATCATAAACTGACTGCATAAATGAAACAACCAGAAGAAATACAAATAGCATAACAGATGTAAAGTGAAGGGCTTTCTGAACTTATTACCACTAGGCCTTGTAGATATAGACTCTTTCAAGCAAAAGTTGTTTTTTTTTTCAAATGTTAATATTACAGATATGTATGTCCTCCTCTTTGATTTACCTGCCATAATTCTCTATATTTTATTGCTGTTATTCTGTTTCTATTTGTTATTTTTGACATTGTATGCTTCAAAGATGAAAACATCGCTGTGATTCTTTGTAAGTAATGAAGGAACATAACTGAAAAGACAATGACAATATAGTGCAAGCAAAGTCATGATTAAGTGTTCCCTGTGTCTTTTCTATATATATTTTCATGGCAATTGTTCTGATGAGTTTTCACCCATGCTACCGTAAGCGTAGTATTTTTATTGGCAAAAAATTCTCGTCATTTTACTGTTGAAATAATTAGATACAACCGAAAATTTCTATTCTAACAATTTCTTTTCTCGTCTGTAGAACTCTCTTTCAGTTTCTGGCTTTCCTGTCACATAAGATCTTGAAAAATGTAAGTGCAATATCAATCACCGTCTTCTGTCTTCCAGAACGTTGTTCTTTTATTGTCCTTTCTCACCAGTGGGATTTTTTTTTCATTTTCTTTCGCCCTCAGTAACCACTTGCCTTTTAGTGACATTATCGCCTAGTTTGGGATGAAATGCTTTAAAATAAAAGTAAGCAAAGGAAGAATGAATTGAGGGAAACTTAATTTTACAAATGCAGAGAGATAGATAGATAGATAGATAGAGAGAGAGAGAGAGAGAGAGAGAGAGAGAGAGAGAAAGAGAAAGAAAAAAAGAAAGAAAGAAAACTAGAAAATGATACCAAAACGAGGTTTTATAGTTTGGCATGATGCAATCTTCCTAACATTTTCAGATTTATTTTTTTTGTTTTTTTTTTCTGTATTACTCTAATGTTATTAATTCTCAACAAAAGTTTAAAATGTAGAAAAAATATATTATATATATGAAAAAATAAAGAGGAAAATGAAAAAAAATAAAAGAAAATTACGAACATAGACACAAGAGAGGCTGAAATTGAAAGATATATTAAAGGAAGGCTGAAAATGTAAGAAAGAAAAAAGAGACAGAAGGAGGAATTCAAATGTTACAAAAATAGAGAGAAAGAGAATATGTACAGAATAAATATTTTTGTTTAACTCCCATTGTATACTATGTGAATTTCCTAAGTTTTCGTTTGTGTTCATAGAAGCTGATTTTTAATTGCGTCACATCATCATATTTGATAAAATATTCAAGTGTTGAAATAAATGCAATAAGAACAGCCCAGTGTTGCGAAATAAAACTAAACCATTTTATTAAAAAGCAATATCGTTGACGCCTTTGCTGTCCTTTTTCTAAACCAGTAAAGACATTTGTTATTTCTACGTAGACAAATGTGGAGCGATATGAATCAGATTGGCTACAACGAGATGATATATTTTTTCATAATTAAATATTTTGAATAACTATAAAATATATTATTATTATTATTAGTAGTAGTAATAATAATAATAATAATAATAATGATAATAATAATTTTTCTGATTTCTCTTTGAGTGAAAATTTAAAATATAAAATTTATCTTTTAGTTGATAACAATTTGTATGTTTTTTTTGTTTTTTTCCCTTGATTTTATCCCTTTGTTTAATGAATTCTTCGGAAGCTTTTCCACAAAACTATAGCAGAGGGGTGGCCTATTCTATAAAACTTGATAACTATAACTTTCAGTGGCATCAGAAAGTTGAACATTGTTGAAATGAAGCCTTGTGTTATCCTTTTAACATATAAGGAATCGTAATACTATTTTAAATTACATTTTTCCTTTTATTTCATTTCATTTTAAGTCTCTTCCAATTTATTTTAAGTTTAATTCTTTCATTTTATTTTTTCTCTTTCCTCTCACTCTTCCGTTTTTTTTTTCTATGGATTAACCCTCAATATTAAAGTCTGCTAATCCACCTGGTAGTGGTCACTCTGACTTATACGAAGTTAGAAATTAATATAGTCAGTGCCAGTCTATACGCATATGTTACCCCACTGAATAAAATAGTAAATTATGAACTTTTTAACCGTGGGTATATGAATATAATCCCCATCCTTACTGATGGGTTGGACAAGCTCTCTGGTCTTATTATTGTCGTCCTCGAGGTCGTAACTTGAACAAAATTACCCCTTGGCGGTCAAAGTTAAAACACAAAATTATACGATTTTTAATGATTACGAATAAATTTTCATACCAGATCGGCCATCACCCAGGCCAACAAGGGCCGCGTACATCAGAGAGGAACAAGTCTGGGACCGAAAAATCTGTCACTGGAACAAACTCCTCCAAAAACGAAGCGACACTTGGTGACCAAACCGGGACTATTCCCAACCTTGGACTAAGTGACTCAATACCAAATAAACTAATAAAAGGAAAACGAACGAAATGGTCTCGTGAAGAGTATCATCAAGTCATGACACAATTCTTCACTGCATTCAAAAATCCACCAAAAATACCAAGAATCAGACATACCAAATATGGAGACTATGGTAGGAAGTGATATAAGACCTCACCTCAACCCAAACATGCCTGTCAATTTCCGCAGGGACATTGAGCGAAACAAATTACTCTCAAATATGTAGTGCAGAGTTAAAAGCTGAAACTGAAGGTTTTATCCTTTTTGCACAGGACCAATGCTTGTTAACTAGACATTATCAAGCACACATACTAAAATATTGTGTTAGCACAAAATGCGGATTCTCTGATAAATATCCAGAAACAATTGATCATCTTGTAGCAGGTCACGGTATTGGCACCGACTGAATATAAAACCCTGCATATCAAAGTGGGCCAATATCTGCACTTGAATATCTGTAGCTTCTACGGGAAGGAAACTAAAAGTAATTGGTATAAACACCTCCCAGATCCAGTTACGGAGATAGGACCTGTAATATTTGTATGGGGCTACACAATACACACAAATCAAAGTTAACCACCCGAACATTGTTATTAGAGACCGCAAAAAAAAAAAAAAACGCCTCCGTTTTGATATGGAAGCCCCTGCAAACTGCAATGTACATCTGAAGATCTTCAAAAAGCTATCACAATACAAGGACCTTGAAATCGGAATCTCAAAAATGTAGGACATGGGAATCTTAACAAACCCTTTTGTAGCTGGAGTCCTCGGATTGGTTGAAAATATTGAAACAATTGCACTGAAAAATATGCAACTTTTACGGAAACTAAAATAAAGTTAGACCTGTATGAGACTTTACAATACACACAGAACAATCAAATCTAATCGTTTAGACATCGGGATTAGAGACCAAAAAACAGAATGTACTTTCTTATTGACATGGCAGTCCCTCCAGACTGCAATGTATCTTTGAAGAACTTGAAAAAAAATTTTCAAAATAGAAGGATTTTGAGGTAGAAAACTAAAATAAAAAAAAATATGGCACATGAAGACATCAATAATTCCAGTTGTAGGTGGGGTCCTCGGATTGATTGGAAATTTTTCCGATAGACTCATTGAATGAGTTCTTGGCAGCCCATGCCTCAAAGAAATAAAGAAAACAAACTCTACTCACACGTAAGGCGCATACATTACTAAGAGATTTATCTATAGAAAATGAATCTGATCTTAGATTTTGTTTTTTTTTAAATAAAATTGAAAATGTCATGAAGACATTTCTGAAGTCTCTGAAACCAGCAGAAATTGAATGAAATAATAATAATAATAATACACAATACAAACTGACTGAGCAATCAAAGCTAACCGCCCAGACATTGTTGTTAGACACCGCAAACAAAACATTTGCCTCCTTATTGATATGGCAGTCCCTGAAGACTGCTATGCATTTATGAAGATCTTCAAAAAGCTATCGAAATACAAAGACCTTGAAATCGAAATTCCAGAAATATGGCGCATGGGAACATCAACAATGCCTGAAAGAAATGTTTACACACCAGAAATCAGAGGAAATACTACTACTACTACTACTACTACTACTACTACTACTACAAATAATAATAATAATGATAATAATACTACTACTAATAATAAAGATATTATCCTGGGGTTTTAAGTGAAAAGACTTTCCAATTATATTGGTGAATATGAACCATGTCAAATACATAGAAATCGAGTTTGGATCAGATGGAAATTCGAGAACAACATGTTACGGTGAAGAGACAGAATTTATAGTGTGTACAAAGAGATCGTGATATCCATTGGAAATTTGAGTAGACTTGCTGTCACTCGGTCTTTAAAGATGTCTGTAATAGAATGCACCAACTTAATGATCAACAGAAGAGTATTTCAACGAGACTTCAAATCGCAGTTTTTGTTGTGTATTGCATGAATCTCCTTCATCTATGTGGCATGTCTCTTCAGTATGTTGGCGATCATGGCTCTCTGAAATTTCATATCTGTTTTAGTTCTTAATCCTGTGAGCTTCAAATTTCCTAAGCCAACTTTCATGAGTATATGCTCTAGAAATTTAATTTCTTCCAGGTGTTAAGTATGATTGTCCTTTTTCTTTCCACTTTCTCGAGAACTTAGTCGGTGCTCAATTTTTTTCATGGTATTTTCAGTAAACTTCTGTAGAACCACATTACTGATGCTTCAACTGTCTTCTAAATCTTCGAGGAGATTGCTTGCATTCACTGTCATTGATATTACATAACAGGTCAGTACTCTTTTATTTATTCTTAATACTTTACTTAGCTTTTGGAAGTCCTGTTTCTATATCCCAATGCGCTTTCGGATGCCAGTGTCGTTACTTTCGCCCTCTTATAAAAGTCTTCCCAGATATTTAAATTGCTGTAATTGTTTGTGTGAGTACGACAACCAAATAAAACAATATAACTTATTTTTAACAGACAGATGATAGGTTTTTTGATCATTTATTGTAAAAGGTCGACTTAAAAATGATTTTCAAACAGTGATAACGAATTGAAAGATTTGTCAAGAACAATAAAAAAGATATTTAGTTAAATATCACCATGGAAGATAGTCGAGATAAAAGAGTTAAAACTAATTCTAGAAGAAATGAGTTTGTTAAAAAGAAAACATAAAAACTGACAGAGAAACTGTAATTCGCGAACAAAATAAAGAAGTATATAAATATACTGGCGTAAATAAAGTATAATTAATTTTCTTCTAATTACTTCGGCTCTTCATGATATGGGTGAAAATGGCCCCTACAGCTTCCCATTTTTTTTCAATTTTTAGTAGCCTTTGTCTCTTTACCATTTCTTTTTCGCTCCTTCCCACCAAACAATCAGCGAATGTAACCTGCGAAAATGAAAGAAAGCATCATTATATTTTAGGTGATTATTACGAGTAGAGGAAAGTGCATCAAATGCAAGAATGAAATATGAAAGAATCAGATCGAACAAAGTACTTTTCTTATATCTGGTCTAGTGTTATGAGTTCCTCACTTTGCAGCCTTGATAATGATCAAAGTGCTGGGGGCTGAGATATTTTCATCTTGCAGCCCTTTCCCTATAAACCCAACTTAGCAAGCCTATCTCTACTTTCATGCATGGAAAATCCTATGGTTAGTCATGATTTTATTTGTTAATATGGTGGGAATAAAACGTAATTGGATCGTTTTTATTAGTGGGTTTAAGGTAAATTCTAAAATTACCACGACATTCAAAAACTAAAATCAGGACTTGTCATAGGATTCTAAGACAGATTCCTTAGAATATGTAATGCAGAGTAACTATGTGAAGAAGAGAAATCCATTGATAGAACAATTAGATTACTACACAACTCAAATTATTGCATCCCAACGCTAGAAAACGATAATATAAAGTCCACAAATCCCCCCCACCCAAAAAAAAAGACAAGGCCGATAGCATTTCTAATATCAACAACGCAAAATTCATAATCCTTTCTTTTGCCAGTCTATATATAATATTTGAAAAATAAATATCTTTATTTATTTTTACATGCCAGAGTCTTTTCAAGGCGTAGGCAATCATGGATCTCCACTTCCCCCGATTCCTTTCGTCTCTCTGCCACCTCAGCCAGACGAAATTCTGTCATCTACTTGCTTAAGCCCGCCAGGTATATTATGCGTTGCTTTCCCTTGTCTCTCTTTCCCTCTAGTCGACCTGTGAGTATCAGATTCTCCAAGCCTCCAGCTTTAGATTAGTAATCCTTAATGCTAGAGTCTTTACCACTACATCCAAGTTAATCGGAGATATAATTATGAAGAAAATAAATATAACCCCAATTAAAATCCCAGTATTTGTCAAATAAATAATTTGCAATGTAAAAACAAATACATTGTCGAGACATGGCAAAATCTGCGAGAATAAATTGGATATACATTCTAACATTCATTTAAAATCGCTCGTAATACACAGGGCAAAAACTGGTCATAATTTTGATTTTACAAATTCTACCGTAAATAAGAAAGAATATAATTCTTTACGTCGAAAGTACTTCGAGGGTGTCCTGATAATTATGTTACTATTTTGTAAACACAGGTAGAAAAGACACTATGACATCACCAACTTTTATCATATCCATTCTTAAAAAAATCTAATGCATATTTATCAATCACAACCTACGTTTACTTAAAAAAAACTTCCTAAGTCAACATGCGTTCCACCATCAAAAATAAATAAACTATACAAAGAAAATCCTTCTCATAAAACGCATACACCGACACACAGGTACACACTTACGGATATACATTATCATTTGAATCGCATTTAAACTAAAATTATGAAAACTTACATACATACAGCGCTATTTACGTTTGTTAAGTTTAGGCTTAGAATTCGGTAATTCCTTGGAATAAGGAATTCAGAATGACATAAATGATACTGGCAATGTTTAACAAGTTAAATAGAGGGGAAACTGAAGTCTGATTAACCAATGGAAATCAAGTAAAACAGAAATAAAAATATCAAAATACCTTTCTTTTATTTCCCCGTTATCCAATCGTATATATATATATATATATATATATATATATATATATATATATATATATATATATATATATATATATATATATATATATATATATATATCGGAGACCGAGTTCGAATTCCAGTCGAATCCATTACATGCACTTACGTGCTAATATTCTTGGAAAGTTGTGAATCCTCTTCTTCTCCCTCCAGCTATGTGTAAATAGCAGGACAGACTGAGTACTATAGCCTTGGATGGAAACTGGTCTAGAAGAAGGACAACTCTGAATGCAAAACCTGTGAAGGGTCGTTTGGGGACTTTGTGGCACGTAGTGCACAAAGTCTCTGTAATCGGCTCTTCAAAAGTGTGAAAGGTTCTGTACAAAACATTGAACACAATAATCAAATCTCATTTGCTGACGTCGGGCTGTCAGTTTCCTGCTTGACACTCATACGTCGAATTCGACGGGAGGGAAGAGTCTAGTATATATATATATATATATATATATATATATATATATATATATATATATATATATATATATATATATATAAATTTCTGAGATGAGGTATTGTGTACACTATTTACATTATTCGGACTATTGTCCTCATCTTTGTCGCCTCAAGGGGCACATGGCACAGTGTATAAATGCGTTGGTTAGATCCAGTGGCAGGACCCAAAGTGTTTTAGTTCAATACCAGGTTAAGGCAGTGGAGAACATTCAGAGCAGAATTAACAGGAGTTAACTGATAACTGACATACATTAAACATGGCACGTGAAACGAGAACAATCTACGCCGTGAGCGAAATAAATGGTTCAGTTCGACATTCCAACAACCTGAAGTAGCCTGGAGCGTACAACGGCCGAAACGTTGTAATAAATATGGCGATAAAGATGAGGACAATAGTCCGAATAAGGTAACTAGTATATATATATATCATAATTTTTCAGTGTAAGTATAGACGGCTGGGCTGGTATTTTCTCTTAATAGCATATATATATATATATATATATATATATATATATATATGTTTAAATTCTTGGAAATTGAGTTCGCTCTTAAAATAAAATAGTAGTGCTCGATACAAAATAATAGAACTATTAATTATATATTTATAATATATATATACGTTTTCCCTCACCTGTAGTACGACTTTGAATTAAATGGTGTATGCGATCTTCAGTTTCTGATACAAGATTTATAAAAGAACATAGCTATATATAACGATCAGTTTTAACTCGGCACCTGAAGAAAAATGATTTAGAATCGAATATTTAACACAAGCACTTCATAGATCTGCAAGAAAATTTTTGCAATGATGCAAGAATTGGGCAGGCAGAAACACATGGACATAGTTTTAACCGTGGTGCACTCAGTTTGAAATTATGCGTGCGGCTGATCGCAGAAGAGGCGGTAATATATAGGGAAACAGCGTCATAGATTATAATGGATGACTTGGGAACGTTAAAAATATTATTCAGTATAGTACCTCGAATACTGAAGTTTAGAAGAATCGTCGGCTTCACGTTTATCTGCTCTTTTGAATATTGTCATGATATGTGATATGTGCTGCTAAAACTTGGGCAGAAATTATCAGAATATGTAGCAGAAATAAATTCAACTGGACCAAAAAAAATAAAGAAATAAAGAAAAAACACGCCTGTTACGCGTGTAAAAGATAATCGAACTCGTCGAAAAAATCGACAATAATTTACCTTTGTGGATTATGAAATTTTAATGCTCGTCGCAAAAACCTGCCATTAGGGATAGGGGTGAGTACTTTTTGACTTATGCCTTCCATAGATTTGCGAAATATTTCTCTTGGGTTTTAAACAACTTTGACATCATTGGCAGTGAGATTAAGAGCAACCAAACAGATTTTAACAGATCCGTAGAATTCTTGGAAACTTCCTGTTATATAATAATTAAATAAAAATTGTGTTACTTTTTAGTGTGGGGAAATCGGGTACATCTAAATCATTTGAGCAATTGACCAAAGTAAATATAATCTAAAAGCTATTTTCCTAATGGTATGTCGATTCTCAATAAGAAATTCATATAATTCAGTTGTATTTTTCCTACGCAGTGTAATTAAACTGGTGTTGTCTAATACGGGTTCTGTTGATAAATATTAAAATTTAATAACAAAAATATTTAGAAAAATGTATTTTATAAATACGATATGCAATATTTTTCAAAATGAATTAGATGTCGTGAAATGCGAATCAGTTTTTTCTAAATATTTCTGTAAAAAAGTATGAACACAGACAGACAGCTACAAGAGATATGAGAATTCTAATATTAAAACACATTTATAAAACAGGAATAGAATTTCAATATGAAAATGAAAGTTTTCAAGTATAAGTAATAAAATATCTTGTGCAGAGAGACATTTTTGAATTATTAAATTAATGACGAAATCAAATCTCTAGATTGCATAAATAACATTCAGATTAATTTTCACTCTTTCGGAATTGTGGGAACTTACAAATCTGAAGCTAGTAAATATAACGAGAATTGTCTGAATAAGTTCTTCATTTATCTTGGAGGTTTTTACTGAAATATACAGTACTCTTAACTGACCTTATAAAAAAATTCACATACATAGGTATATTCATCTTTTCATAGTTAAATGATTCAGTTTGTTTTAAGTTTTTTTTGAAAGGCTTCGTGGTTGATTACGAATTTTAAAAATGCTATAAAAAAGGAAAATAATAATTATTAAAGATGTTAGAGAAATACATTCGCATAGAGTTTCAGTGATTCCAATATTAAAGAAAAGAAAATTGTTGTTTATCAAATAAGTGAAAAAAAATAACAGATTATTTAAATATACGATATCAAATATATATTTGTATAAATGTGATTCGAGTCAAAGTAAAAATCGGAAGGCAACTTTCAAAAATATGTCAGATGATTATTTTGCATTTTGCGTTTAAATTACAAGAGCATACATGTCTCTCAGTTTCTTCTCTGTATATATATATATATATATATATATATATATATATATACACACACACAGACATATATATATATATAGTGTGTCTGTGTGTATATCTATTTATCTATATCTATATATATATATATATATATATATATATATATATATATATATATATATATATATATATATATATATATATATATAATATGAACATAGAAGTCATCACTTAGAGGCAACAGTCTGTTTCCTGCTAAATGCAATCGTCAGGCCTGAAGATTGCATCTATATATTTACACACGCTCTATCTCTGATATCGAGCACTTTATCCCATAAATATAGCACACCTTAAGACTATATTTCTTATATATATATATATATATATATATATATATATATATATATATATATATATATATATATATATATATATATGTATTGTAAAAACAATTTTCATTTGTATCTAGTAAAACTATTATAATTGCAAATATGATATATATATAAAATAAACATTTAGTGGTGTAAAATGATTGTTTTTAATTACATAGGCTCATTGTCAGAACTACAAAGCGAATTAAGAGCAAAAATTTCACAAACATACATATGCATATTTGTGAGTTTATGTCCTCTATTGGGAGAAATG
>CAHIKZ030000584.1:810000-890000 GCA_903632075.3 Acanthosepion pharaonis
TCTATCTACATCAATTCAAAATTATATATCTATGTCAATTTTTACCTATCTATATATTTCTCTACCCTAAACTTTCGCCATAAACTTTATAAAAGCATTGTTCCTATGTCAATCTGTAAGCCACCATTTTGGCTAAAAATATATATATATCTCGGACATCAGCTACTGGTTATAGATCTCCTTAAACTATAGATATATAATATGTTATGCCTAATGGTGAAAGAACTTATGGAAGACTGGCTGATAAAATAAATTTTCACCCAATAAGATGTTCCAGAATATTTGCAGTATTGTTTTTTTGTTCTATCTTTTCGTGCTTATCTGGCGTTTGTTATATTTATTAGTAGAACCCTATGCAACTCTCATCCTAGACGATGATGAAGAATTACACGGAAAAAGTCACGATAGTCGAATTGGTCCCTGCCCGTCACGCGATCCGTTACGAACATGTCAAAATGATCTGAAGACAAATGAGCAAAGGGAACCCAATGGTGACGGTTTGAACTTTCGAATTATCAAGATCGAGAAAATGCGTTTGGGGCCGTGTGCACATAAAAGTGTTAAAAGTCTGGAATTACAATCGTGGCAGAAACACTTTTCAAGTCATACTGGCATCATCGTCATCAGCATCATCAGCAGCAGTAGTTATTACAAGTCCACTGTAAGAAAAAGGCCTTTCTCAAATCTTTCAATGACTGTGACTTTACTACATATATTTCCGGTAAAACTTTTTATATTATCTATCCATTCTCTAACTGAATTTTTCTAATAAATTTCCTACGTACTGGGTTACTCTCAAGCAACCATTTAATCCACCTGTTATCATTTCTTTTTTCTATGTTTTATTGAATCCTGTATTTTTTCTCATTGAATCATTTAATCTCTTACATTTATGTGCCATCTGATTAATCTTGATAATTTGATATAATTTATAATCCGAACATACCCTTTTCCATTGATCTGGGAACATTTATGAATTACAGTTCAACGATTTCTTATCTCCCATATTTTGCAGCTATATCCTGTAATTGTTACTATTCATTTATTTTATATGCATTTTATAGTTTAAAATATTAAACTATACTTGCATTTCCCTCTCTTCCTATTTTGATACCTGATTTATACATGATCGTTTCAAATCTTTTGATTTCATATTTTCCGTCTTTTATTTAATGTTATCACATGTCTGACGTATATATGCTATATTCTTCCTCTTCAAAGTTTTTCGTCACGTTAGAATTTAACATAAGCCTTGTTTTATTTGTCTATCTTTTAAAAGAAACAGTGAAAAATTCCTATTGCGATCATTTAAAATTACTTATAAATTATCCGATTCAGATGATAGTAAAATAAAGGTAAAAATGGCAGACGTTTGGCGTGAATTATTGCACCACACTTCTCGTATATATTTTCAATAATTTCTAAATAACTGTCTTTAATACTCGGCAGTTAGCGTGACTTAAATCTGTCAATTCTTCTATCGAGTCGAAAGTATTTTATCTTCAACTAATAATATCTTGTTGGTGTCGGCCAATTGATACATACTTAGAAGATGGTTTATTGTTGAAAAGATATTCAAAAATGATACTTGTAATGGTGAAATACATGTTTCCATACAGAAAGATTTTTACGTTCATCGACCGAATATGTCGTTTTATTGTTGGTTCGAATTAATGGAATCTTTTTTTTTAAAGTTTTTTTTTCTGGAGATTCAGTTAGTTTTGTGCCATGCCTGATACACGCTCAGGCGATCATGTATCTTTTGATACGTGACTAATGAGGCAGATTTTTTTTCTAGCAGTAGGCTGCCATTGCTCTCTACGGTAGAGCAATTGCCATCCCAGGCTATAGAACCCGGTCCGTCTTGTTAAGAAGAGGATTTCATACATTTCCCAAATGTATTAGCACCTAAGTGAATATAATGATTTCGATTGAAATTCGGACTCGGCTCTCTGATTCCTCAATCCGAGCCACTATTCATTACTCCACCGTAATTCGCTGACTGGTAATATATTTCGAATTTTCAACAAAAAATCACTTCTCCAAGAAATAATCATTTATTCAATTTTTGTTTTTCTTATTACTATCGATTAAGCACTACAGATGACGAATATAAAAAAATGAAAATAATAATATTCTAAATTTTAATGGATGCTAAGATTACTAAATAAATTCATTAGAAAATATAATTCCTACGCACCTCACAAAATATGTTAATACTACGTGATAAATCGTATATTTATAATAATGTAAAAATAAAATTAGTAAAATTGTTATAAATAATATTGATATAAACATGTAAATAATTACTAAAGTACTTTCATAACAACATCATCAGCGCAATCATCATCATCGTCATCGCCATTATCAGTCCGGCGAAAGTCTGGTTTGGTAGAATAACTATGCAGCTGAATACATGACCAGATCCCGCCATATGTCTCTGCTGAGTGCCAATATATAACTCTTTGTGAAAAAGGTTTCCGTTCACACAATGACATTACCGGTACATTTTTCCTTTTTGGCGTTGTAGTGGCAATAATGTTGTCTCTGTTTACGTGACTATGCCATTTCAATTTCTTTCGTTCTTGACGATAGATATGAAGTCTTCTAAAGCGCCCGTTTCGTGTTTGATGGTACCTCACTCTGCGTCATATGTGATGTGTTCTACGTTGAAGATGGCGAGGATGGTTCCGTAGCTGATGCCTGCAAGATGGTCCTTCTGCTACAGAAATAACGATACGTAGAAACAAAAAAAAAAAATCAAACAATATATACATATAATCACATTATCTGCAACTGACTTTTTTGTTGGCTTATCAAAGTGGAATTTGCCAAGATATCACGTAACACCTAACCCCCCCCACACACACATAGATGATGCGATGGATAAATTGTCCCCTTAATTACATAAAAATAAAAATAACACTGACATCTCATTTTAACAGGTATGTTCACCAAAATTGCACAAAAAATATCTTAAAATGCTAAAGGTTAAATTTATTCAATAAAATCACCATTGGCTTTAACCACTGCCTCAAGACGATTTCGAAATCCATTCATTAATAAAATCGTTGTTGATTTCAACCAGGCCTACAGACGACTTCAAAATCTCCTACAACTCTTCTGGACGGTCTGTTTGTTTAAGTTGGTGAATGCTGCCATATTCCTTGCGTTCAGTTCCTATTTGTTGTTACAAGGAGTTTACTTGCACAAATACGCCCACATATAATAATCAAATGGTTTGCAGTCTGAGAAGATAGGTGACCAGATATGAGGAAGGGTGTGGCAGCAGAAATTGCTTATGTGGTATGGTGCAGAGTCCTGTTGCCAAATATAAGTTGTTATAACAGCCACCCTCTTGATCCAGTGCAACACTACCTCCCCAAGGCAATGATGTATGCCTCCGTGTTTAGTTTGAGGCCCTGTGGGAAGAAGAATAGAGACATAACGTCGCCATTACTATTAATTACACCAAACAAATGATTATGACTGAATATCTCATCAAAATCTTTCCGAATTCTCTGCACAGTCCTCAGATTGACACCCAACACACACACACACACACACACACACACACACACACACACACACACACACACACACACACACATATACATACATATATATATATATATATATATATATTAAAGTTGACCTGTTTCATGCTTGGACGCAATGTTCAGGCCATCATGAAGATAGATTTTGTATTTACAGTAAGTCCAAAACAACTATCAAATTAAAACTGACAGCTGTTCTCAAAAATTAACTTCAATCAGTGTGAAAATAATGGCTTGTACGATTTAACGCCTTCAAACCGAGACTGTATTATTTAATCCCCATAGAAAAGACTTTCTGCCTTCCATCAGAATGGCTGATGCTAACCCCCATGAGAGCAACTCCTTTCGCCTTTTTGGTTTCATGTTTCCTTCTGATATGAATTGGTGTGATTGAATCAATTACTAGGTCTGCAGCTAGGAAATTTGTTCACTGTGTCTTGCCAGAGATTTTTTCTCGTAAGTATCCATTTTACACATTTAGAATTTTTCCTTTCGTCTGTGCTTTAAATATTCCTGACACATTTTGTTTGGTTCTCCTACTATATAAATCGTGATTCTAGACAAAATCAAAAGAAACGTCATCAATTAAATAAAATATTATTCATGCAACGAAATGGGAAATATTTATCGCTCTTCATTTTGATACAAGGCCCCCGTCTCTACAACATGTACTTTTGAAAGTTTTCCAAACTTGGGATCATTAACCATCAAAGGAAATTTGGGTAGTTAGCGTTTTTTTTTTTTTTAAATTAGCAATAATCAGGGAATTATCCAGTTTAAATGAAAACGTCTGTATATTTTCATTAAATATTTACTTTTATAATGAACATTGTATTTTTTTATTTTTAAAAAATCTGAGAAAATTTATTTTTTTTGTAATAACAACAAATATTTTCATGACTAAATTTTAAATAGCCTTTGATGTAAAAAAATATTTAAGTCGAATTTTTTTTTACATTTCCATAAAGATTAACTGCCGGCGCACCTCCGCTGAAGAAAAGTTTTTACAAAGATTCTAACAAAATACAAACGAGTCTGTCTTAAAATTTTGTTAAAATTTTTCCAGTGTTGAAAACTTTAAACTTTTTTTTAAAATTTTTCAATCGATCATTTTCTCGGTTTTATTTTTCTAGAAATGAAAATAATTGATAATAATTGGGCCTAGAAATTTTATTTTAATTACTATCCATGGACTTCTGGTTAGTATTACTATTAGTAAGAAAAAAAACAAAATTCCTCCTTAGTAGATTATCTTGGAATAAAAAAATGATTTTACCGAGATATATTACATTCTAAACTGATTTAAAAGAATTGCTCAGTAAGTAAACTACAATTAAAAAAAAAAATAAGCGATACTGAAAAAATCGCAAGGGACCTCCGCGCAGCTGAAAGATTTGTGGGTGATAAGCACCGGCTTTGTCGATTATAATAGTTGATGATTGACAATATAGGGAGAAATAAGAAATAAAAAGTAAAAATAACGCTACTGAAACTATATCGTTTGGGACTCGAAGGTCGTCTCGATGTTCCTGCCATTTAGATACACGATGTATATTATTAGTTGATGACTGATAATGTAACAACAGTCATGAAAATTTTTTTTAAAAATGGCAGATGTTCATAAAACGATGCTGAAAAAATGGCAGAGGCCACAACGAGGCTTTATAAAAACTTGATTACCGCCCCGGACTAGGTGTTCGGCGGTAAGACACGGCGGCCCTGCTTTGCAGATTTAAATAAATAATCTAAACAATTTTCCGCAATCCATTTTCTCAAACTCGCCAATTATGTTATGCGTTATTTTTCTTTGTTCCCTCTTTGCCCTCAATATCTCCTGTGAATAACAGATTTTCCAAGCCCTCCGTCCTCATTATGTGGCCCAGAAATTTCAACTGTTCCGCCCTGATGTTAAGTATAAGTATTCTCTTTGTTCCCATTTTCTCTAAAACAGTTTTTGCTAACATGTTCAGTCCCTGTTATCTTCAGCATCTTTCTGTTGAAAAATTTCTTCATCTATTGAGAAAATTGTCTGGCATTTATGGCCATACGATAGGCCAGATATCACGTAACAGTCCAGTACTTTTTTCTTTGTTTTTAACGAAGTTTTTCCATCTCTTAATACTCTGCTTAGCTTTTGGAATGCATCATTGGTTATCTGATGTGGGGCAAAAGTTGGGACCACAGAAGGAAAACACGGAACACGGATTAGATGTAAGAAAGATATATTAACAACAGGTTACAGAAATAGTTTAAGCGGAGCTTACTATATCACTCTCTATGTCACTCAGTGTGACTCTGTGTGACTCCCAGTGTGACAATATTTATTGTTTTATACAAACAAATAAGGCACAAGGCCAACAAGGGGGATTGGGGAATGACGGTCTTCTTCTGTCATTAATCTAAAACTTAGCTAGTCACAGACACTGACCCAGACATGCCAACAATAAACCAATCACCAAAACATCACATTCACTCCTACCATTCTTACTACGACCACCATAATACCTCAGTTTCTCTATGACGTCCTAACTAGACCCCATATGTACAAATATTGTTCATGGGGGGAGGGTCATAAAATTAACAACTTTTTTAAAAAAATCCCCAAATGTGTATTTACAGAATGAACTAAAATATTTACAATAAAACTAAACAAAACTGAGTTAGTAATAAAAACCCCCACAAACTATGAATGTGGCAGAAATGTCAGTTTACTAGACGAAAACGATGCGGGACTAAGAAAAAGATTACACATTCAGACCATCAAGCATTCACACAAACACTCACTCATTCATACACAACAACAAATACGAAAACACACACCCGAAACGAAAGGCGTCCCGCATCCACCAGCAAACTGACATCACTAACCACCTAACAAGGGAGGGGATGGGGAATTAAACAAAAGTAAAAAATGGGGACAGAAATAAAAGGGACCAATGAGCTTACATACCCTAGCTAAGTTAAACGGGAAAAAGAAAAGTAAAAAACTAAATAAAACAAAAACCTAGTCTAACCTAATAATTGGGTGGGTTGCCAATGTTCCACCCTGTTAGGACAATATTCTGTGCCTAACTGACATCTAAATGCCACTCAAGGTCAGCCCTTTCACTCTACACATTCGCGCAAGATTCACCCACCTTTTGGCGAATTCTGATGATGGGAGCCGCCGCCTTTCCGTCCTAATCTTGACTTTAAGCTGATGCCTAAAGTACAAGATTAGTTGGGAAGAGGTGAACTTCTCGCCATCATAAAATCCTTCTGTCGCGTCGTCCAAATCACGACTCGCATAACCCCTAGTAAGCAACAGAACACATAGTGTTCAGCCTTCGTCAATTGCGATACCACATTGCTACAAACAGAACTGGCTTCCAGGACAAAAACTTTCCCTGCAGCATGCGAACCATGAGGCCTTCAACAAACCTGCACAACGGCACTACCGCACTGCACTGAAAAAAAGGCGTGACCAATGGTCTCGACATTCCCAGTACAGCGACGACAGTTTGATATTTCTCCAAGCCTGCTGAACAAAGTCTTTTGCCGACCCAGAGGGCCCCGCGAATCATCAGCCAGGTGAGTGATGCCTCATCGTTATTGAGACATTTCAACCCAGGCGCCCAAGGCCAAACCGAGCGAGCCTCCTGCCTCGTAAGACCGAGCTCGTCGATCAGATCATCTTGAACGGCCCCCTAACTAAACACGATATAATGCCTTACGAGACAACGCTTGGGCGTCGGAGAGGCCAACCGACGACCGCAAGAGGAGCTTCAAAGCGCGACGACATTCACGATAGAAGGAGCACTCGCCACGTGGAGTACGACCGGCCTCCTCCTCGCACGAGTGCACACTTCTCAGGGATGGGAAATGTTTACGGACATCTTCTTTCCAAAAGGTGCCCACCTCCTCCAAACCGCGACACATTCGGTCGAGAAAGGTAATGCGTAGCATATATTGACGAATCTCAATGCTAGGCATTCCCAGACCGCCCTCAGAGGGATGAAGGCAACAGATCTCGCGAGATGCCATGTGGGACTTGCCTCTCCACAAGAAAGAGAACAAGACCTTGACTAACGATGTTAGTCGGGCACACGGGAGTGGAAGCACAGAAAGACGGTAGAGGAGTATCGGATAGATGTGGGAACCACAAACTTCCGCCCTTCCCTTCAGGGAAAGTCCCCTCCGAGACCACAGACTAGCCGCGACCTCGGCCCGCCCCTGTACCTCCGACCAATTCTTTTCCAACTGGAGATCAGGACCGAACCAGACGCCGAGTATCTTGATCGGCCCATCCGTCCAGAGGAAAGGTCCACGAAGAGAAACTCCCTTCCACGCACCCAACCGCAAGCCCACAGACTTATCGCGGTTGATTTTGGCCCCTGTCACCATCTCATAGCCACTGATCTGTGACTCCCAGTGTGACTCCCTAGAGTGTTATGTCGCCTACTTAATATAGGCTTGGAAGAGTCTATTCTGTAGGTAGTTTCCGGTCTCACAATACCATACTAAGTCGTCTTCGGATTTCAGTATCGATATTTCTGTCCTTAGAACAATTATCAGATATTAAAATTTTGTGCTTAGTCGATTTTGGAAACGTCCCATTTATAATTTGAATTTTGGGCTCATCCTTTTGCAAATAACAACACATTATGTCTTCTTGCTGTTTATATTTTGTCCTTTCTTCTCGAATTCTTTATCTTCTCTGGGAGAATTTCTAGTTTTCTTTCTGTGTCTGTTATCAACACTGTGTCATCAAAATATTGTTAAGATTGAGGCCGCCAATACTGAATCCTGGTAGGACATCTAATTCTCTCAAAATTGCCTCGCTGTATAGATTGAATAAGTCCGGTGAAAGAGACATGCTTGACTTACTCGCTTTCTATTGTTGTATATCTGCTGAACTTATTTTCTATCCGTGAGCAAGCGGTATGGTGTCAATATTTTCTTGATTATACTGATGTCCTTCCGAAATATGTCAAAGATGGTGAGGCGTTCCAACAGATCTTTGGGTCGTACTGTTTCTAATGCCTTAGCGTAATCCATAACGGGCTGATACACGTCCTTCTGTATTCATATTGCTCTTCCTGATATCATTTTGAATATACATATTGTGTTCTTTGTTCCAGTGCCTTTGACGTTCCCGCACTGTTCATGACCTAACTCTGATTCAGCTACACGATTTATTCATCAGAATTCGGATGATAAATTTTGTTATATGGTTCATTAGGCTGATCGTCTGATGGAGTTCACATTCACTTGCTCCTTGCTTCTTAGACAATGCTATAAAAATAGACTTACTTAGGTGTTCCGATATATCACTACTGTTCTAAACTACATCTATTATTTTTGCATCTTCTCTATACTGAAGTGATCGAAGGCTGTCAGCATGTCTATTACAATTCCACCTGGCCGTGCCGCTTTGTTTCTGTTCAATTTGGTAAGTGTACATTTCACTTCGGTTATTAATATTTCCGGTACATCCTGTGTACTTCCGGTTGTTGTCTTTCGTCGTGGAAGAGATATATGATATATTCGTTTCATCTACGAAGTATTTTTCCGTCTATAATATCATCATCTTTCTGTCCTTAAATTATATGCATCCTTTTGACGAGTATGTCTTTTGTCCTGTTAGTTCTCTTATTCTTTATGAATATCTCCTTTATGTCTGATATTACTTCTTTCTATTTACACACATTATTCGTTGAGCTATGCCTTATTAGCCTATCTGCATTTTTTCCTTATTTCTTTGTGTAGTGTTCTAAATTTGGTTGCATATCTTGGGCTTGTATTTTTGTCTTTTCGTCATGGCGAGACTCAAAACAGTCATCCATTTATTTTTTTAGATTTGTCTTTTTTTCCTATGGGATGATCCTGTTTTGCTGATATAACTAAGGTTTCTCTTCGTGTGACCTACGTTGAGATTCCATTTCACTTTTGTCTCTCTTATATGCTTTTCATGCTGTTCATATGTTTCTCCGTCATATTTGGAAGATTAAAGAGTCTATCGTATTGAAATTTGTGTGCTGCCTTCGGCTTCTTAAATTTCTTTAGTCTCGCTCTACATTTAACTGGAAGTTGACTTGGTTAGATTTTGCTGTGTACAACTGCATTCCGGAAATTGTACTTGATAGATATGTTGTCGATATGAGTTTTCATTTCTTCTTGTCGGCTTATCTATTTCCATATTTGTCTTGGGGGTTCTTGAAACCAAGTGTTGGCTTCTACCTTATCATTTGACATACACCATTATTTTCCACGTTCCTTGCATGTTTCTAGTCCGAATTTCGCTTTCCCTATCAATGCCTAATTTCAGATTCAGTTCGCCCATGACAATTTTAATTTCTTGTGATTTACATTGAGCCTTGTCTAACGTAAATTAGAACTTTTCAATTAGTCTTCTGTATTTTGTACTATCGATGAATACAAAACTACGATGGACTTACTGAAGGACTTTCCTTTTAGTTTAATGACTAGAATTATTATAGATAACTGAAAGTATCCCAGAAAACATTATTCAACTTAGCACATATTCAAGTGGACCCGAAATTTCGTAGAACGAGACAGTTGTTGAATGTTTTAAATGTTATTTGAAATGTATACTTTTTTTTATATATTTGATTAATGACCAGCACATTTTAATGAACTGAACTGATATAACATTTAACATTAAATGGCTGTTCACTAAAACAAATTATTGTTTTCATCATTAGTTTACGGGAGTATTATTAATTAATTTTAGGTCTATGTTGTTCTTCTTTACATATTCTCTCGGTATTTATTAAGATATTTCTTAATAATGTTGTAACCTAGAAAACGTTATTGAATGAGAGATAACCAAAACGCAGTTTGGAAATGAAATGGTAATCTTTATAATATTAACAAAATACAATACTCGCTAGCGGCATGAAATAGGTAAACCACTGCTAGTGATGGACTACATAGACGCATATAACACCCTCTTACAATAGTGTCCAACGTATTTATGAGGATTGGGACATACCCATTTATGTTCATAGGTACGGTATATAAAAAATAAGAAATAAAAAGCCTAGTCTATGCGTATCTAACTGAAGTAATCGTATTAGTTTACGGTAAAAATCTTGTTAAAATGTACATAACCATAATCCGCCCCGGGAGATTGTCCCTTTTCAATTGATAGGCAGAGAGACGAATGAAGCGCCTTCAGCAAGCAGCCAGGACAAGAATAAAAGTCTCTCTAATACTCTAACGAAGCCTAATCTAAGTACTTATCGTTAGTAATTGAAACAAAAACTTCACAAATTTTGCTTTTGCATTTCACCAAGGATAATGTATAATCTGTTGTAGTTAAGAACATACAGGACTTTGTCAGGCGAGACACTTGCAAAGGGATTTCGAAAAAAAAGATTTACATGAATGTCAAATTTGAGTAGAGATGGTAAGACAATGTCTGGTTATTTCCAGTAAATCTGAAAAATATTGAAGCAGGCCTTATTTTCTGACACTCACATGATTTCAGTGACTTAAGATTTAATGGAATATATATGATTGAATAATTATGCAAGTCAAATCAGTTGAGAATACAGAAGTTGGTTTTTATCTTTACTCATTGCACGTAGCATAGTCTGATGATCTGTCAATGTTTGGTATGTCCACGTGACCTTATCTAAACATTGTACAACAAGAAATATGTGTATGTACGCGCGTGTGTGTGATTATTATTTGCGAAGAGAAATATTAATAAAATTTGCACTGAATGATCACTCTGTTAATATGTCATATTACTGAACATCTCCTGGGAAAGCTGAATATATTTTCGCTCCGTAAGGTCTACGGAAATGCAGCACAAAGAACACACACAGGATAACGAAGACACAAGATAAAAAAAAACAAAAAAAACAAATAGGAAATGTTTGTAAATCTAATATATTTCTAACATAGGGGGTCGTCGAAAAGTAGGTGGACTGTATGTGGAATAAGTTTATGTATTGGTTATATTATTACAACTGAGTATCTTGATGAAACATTTCCTGAGAAATGGATTGGTCAAAGAGGTCCAATTAGATTGGCCGGCATGTTCACCAGACATGACCCCAATGGATTTCTTTGTTGGGGGAGTACTCAAGGACAAAGTTTATAGTCGAAAATCAAGAAGTGTCGGTGATTTGAAAAATTGCATAAGAGATGCATTTCAAGAGATTAATATCCAAAAAGACTTGTGCAAATAAGTTTGTCGAAGCGTTAAAGGTAGACTTCAAAACTGTGTAAATTGTGATAGAAAACAGTTTGAGCACCTGCGTTGATAAAATTTAAGGGCTTTTGTATTATTGTTCACAATAAAATTTAATTGTCAGTGTATTAATTGTGTTAGTAAATATAATTGTATGTATATATAATCTCAAAATAAATGTAATTATTTACTGCCCACCTGTATTTATCAGAGAATGCGATATGGGGAAAGAAAAAGAACAAAAAAAATTGGACATTTTTATTTTTGTGTTGTTTGATTTCTATTGGTTAATCAGGCTACACGTGCATTTGACATGTTAAGCAACATTAGTGTAATGTATGTCTTTCCGAATTTAAAGTCTTTGGATCTTCGAATGAACAAGTCGTCTCTTCTTAATTTCGGAATGCTGTAACTTATGGTAACATTCTTAACAAGTCAGATGTACGTGAATCCTGATTAAACAATGAAAGTTCAAATAACATAAAAAAAAAACATAGCATTCCTTACTTCCTTTCTTTGCTCATGTCACATTCGCTGATGAATCTTTAATAAAAAATGAATTCTTTAATAAAAGGGAAAAGATTGATAACCATTTCTTATTTGTTCTTTACCCTATCCTGTTGCCGGGTTCCCATTCATATTTCATCCATTAAATTCCAATTCATATATATATATATATATATATATATATATATATATATATATATATTAATGTGTATAAATGAAATAACTAAGTATTAGCAACCGTATATACGTGCGAATAAATATTTACTCAATTTAATATACAGTTTAAAAACAGTGCCCAATGTTGTTAGATGTAAGAAGTATATATCAATAAATACACTTAAATAAACATACGTTCGAAGTGTACCTTAAAGTTTCGCTGTTCTACCAACTCATCAGATATGAATTATTAATATATATATATATATATATATATATTGGGTTTCCTTGGAGGGACGCTAAATTAAACGCTGATTAAAAAGGCAAATTTAATATAAACTTAATATAATATTGCGGTGTAAATACATAATATCGAGTGTAGGTAAAATTAAAAAAAAAACACCTACCGATGACCTACTACTAGAATGTAAAAAAGACCTATTCTCTGTAATGGACAGAATTAATTGCCCAACTAAATATAACAACCTAGAGAGTTCCTCTCATCAAATCTAGTATCAAAAAAAATAATAATTCGTGCCTGACGAGTTGGTAAAACAAATAAAACTTGCACTACGAACGTAGGTATATGTATATTAATATATATATATATATATATATATATATATATATAAAAGGGAATATTGAATCTTATTAAAAAACTTAGAGGCGACAGTCTATTTCATGCTAGATGCAATCGTCAGGCCACCTGACGATTATAGCCTGACGATTGTGTTTAGCATGAAACAGACTGTTGCCTCTAAGTGTTCACTTCAATGTTCACTTTTATATTTACACAGGCTCTATCTCTGATATTGAGCACTTTATCCCATAAATATATCACACCTTAAGACTATATTTTTCATATATATATATATATATATATATATATATATATATATATATATATATATATATATATGTGTGTGTTTGTGTGTGTGTGTGTGTGTGTGTGTGTGTGTGTGTAATATACAATCAATAACAGCTAATGAAATATGTATAGTTTAAGAATTCAACGTATGTGAGAGCAAACATAATTTTGTTTAGAATGTGTTCAATAGTTTGCTAGAAATTAGTGTCATTATTCGGTTTTGTCCCCATGTTCCCATGGTCACACCCACATGACCCAAAGACTTTATTTCATATATCTCGCAGAACGATATAGGAAAATGCATTACAAATAAGAACGAATTCAAAAAAAATTATAGTATATATACATTCTGTCGACTGTGTGAGTGCGTGTTATGGCTCAAGTACTCAGGCTATTATAAAATTGAATTTTATTCTATGACTTACATTTTGAACATACATTTATTTCATTAACCCATGGCACTGAATCCCAGCAAAGCGTATATATTCCAATTGTTGAACATCTTGTAAAAGAACAACCGCTTCGTTGTGTTAGATCTCTTTTATGTATGATTGACTTTTCCAATGCACCTCTTGAATAAACAATGAAGTAAGGAAAATTACCCTGAGATTGGTGGAATATTAATTTTAAGTTTTGAAACTTTAGCCACTGACTGATTCAAATTTTAATCTTTCTGATCGGGAATATTTGGTGAAGAAAAATTCCCAATGGCAAAAATCACATCCTCTCTGGTGACAAATCCACTGATGAGTCTCTATCAGTGGCTGGGGTGTAATTTCTAATCGAAGGTAAACTCTGAATTCCATGAGAAGGCACTGTACGTCACAGATAATAAATAAATATCTACTCTATCTTGAAGAAACGTGACATTAAAAAAGTATGCTTAAATGTAGGAAAGACCAATCTGTCAAAATTGATTGTAAACGTTCATGGCCTTTACGCCTCCCCCAGATATTAAATAAAAGAATATATATAAACATCTAGGAATCGTTCATTTTCATTTAAATCTTTAGAATTTATCGAATACGAAGGAAATTTATTCTGTAAATAATATTAAGCAATAAAACTTAGGGAAATATGTTTTCAGATTTAAAATTTTGAATGCTTTTAAAATAAAATTAAAAAAATATTTGGGTTTGGAAAGAAATCAAATCACTTTTCTTTAAAGATAAATGCAGAGAAATATAGCTGCAAAAATTAATAAATGTAGAATGCTGTTGGTTGTTTTGTTTAAATTACTTATATTATAAATATACAGGTAAGTGAGTATGCTTAGAAGATAATCAACAATGAATAGTTTATTTATGGCATAGCTGACCTGCCTGTCTACAACAGTCGTCATAACGGAAATAGACAGCTGTAAATCCAAATACAGGCGTAGTGGTTGCAAGTATCCACCATAATTACTACATTACAATACAGTATCACTCGTCGGAAAACTACGAGTAAAGTATAATTTATTTTTGAAATATATTGGAACAGTCTAAACTTACTAAGAACAAGCCAGCTGCATATAATATTTGTTCATACGTTTTGCCAAATATTGAAATCTCAAACCTTTGCCTGATTTCTATGCCTGTCTCTTCCTAACTTCTTCCTAATTCTAGCTAAAATGTCTGATGATTTACTCTCATTCTTTGTCACAAACTGCCAGAAGTTCCTACAAGATCCTTGGGTTATTCGCTATTTCTATCTGTCCTTCCTAACTTCACTATGCCTTATGGGTCTTAATTTCTCCACGCATATTCGCCACATTATAAGACCCTAATATTTTACCAGTAATTTATCCGATTTTTCTGCCTTTATTGTCATTTTTTAAATAAATTAACAAACCAAATCATAAGCTGTAACAAGGTTATTTTCTTTTTCATTTTTGCGTTTTCCAGTATCATATGAGATTGTATAGTGTAACAATTTTTCTTTATTGCATCATCCATTATCCACACATGATTTATGGTAAAACAATGTCCGCCATTGCCAAATTAACAGACATTGTAATAGGATATATTAATAGAAAAAATAGTGCATTTCATTTCTATGGTAAAAAGATCAACAATGAATGACCAGCAATATATTTTATCTGTAGTAGAAGGCATATAATTGATTTCAAAATATATTTAATTGAAGCCATAAAATTGTGTTCGTATTATTTAGATTTCAGCAATAAATAACCCATAGAGATGTTGATATGCTGTTGAAAATAAAACAATCCAAACTTTTGATAGTTTCATTTGCCGAGGAGCATATATTCTGCCGTCTTCCACTTCATGGCTAATCCTTGTAATTCTTTACTCAGTTATTTAGATCTTCTTGAAATCTTTCGTCTGAAACCGCAATTAACACATCGTCAACTGCGTATTTTATGCTGTTAAAATTTTGACTAGAATAAAACCCAGTAAGGATTCGTATTTTCTAAGTATCATCTCGGTGAATTGGTTAAATAAGTCCTGTAGAAACCGTATGTTTGTTTTAAGTCTCTTCTTTTTTATGTATTGCTCACATTGATTTCTATTTGTATGTTGGCAAATTGATTCCCAGTAAATTTTACACATTATTCTAATATATATTCCATATAAATCAAACTTTCCTTGCAGCTTAAATAAAGCATTGTATTTCCCTTATCAATTGCTTTTGCGTAGTACAAAAAAGAACTATATAGAGCATTTTGCATTTTTATTGATCGGACTTATATCGGTCTAATCAAAAGAAAACAATGATCTGTACAGCCAGGTGCCGAAAAATTGGATGCAAACATACAATTTGGTTACCTGTTTACAGAAGAGTATACATGCTAGGAAAACAAGATTTATCTATGAATTATATTAGAATAATCCGGGTCATGTACATAAACAAAGATTTTGCGGATACAAATACAAATAGTTAGAAATTGGTGTAATGCGCCTTCTCAACAGATTTATTCAGTCTAAGCGACGAGGCGATCCTAAGCGAACTAAATGACCTCCTAGTAATTATTATTATTGGCTGAAAAGAATCTTAACATGAGATACACAAATGAAACTGTCGATAGCGAATAGATGTCAAGAAGCAAGAACTACCAAATAATACAGAGGTGATGCATATGAGAACATTGTTCGAAAAATTGATAGAAATCAATTATTCGAAAATAATTTATTGGAATTGAAAATTGTTTTTATGAAATTTAAACGAAAGGACAATTATACTAAATGAAAATTATTCGTAATGCAAAATTCTTAATTGCGATAAAAATGTAAAAATTAAAAGAGGAAATACCCACATGATAATTAATGGAAATACATCTATCGTCATTAAAACAATTTAATAATAAATATTTCCATATAACCTTAAGTTATATGATACTGCATGCAAATAGTTATCTACGGAAGAGTATTCGCTTTAAAATATGCCACTATTTTTTTAAGTTTTCCATTTACGTCGCTGTATTTTGACAATCTGCTCTTACTTTTACGATATGAAGTCTTTTTTTCTCTTTTAAGAGCGTCGGAGAATTTCCATATTGTGGGATGATATTTGCTGCAAGAATCCCCCTGCCATCCTTCAAAGGCTTTATTAGTTCTAAATAAATAAGCATTGATTCTCTCTAATCAAGACCACATCCGTATTTCAAACATAAGTATTTCGAATAAGTATCATTTAGTATAAATGTCCTTTCAATTAATTTCCATTCAAAGAATTTACAACTCGAATAAATGTTTTTCGAATAATTGTTTTCGAACAATTTTCTCGATACAAGGGATGATAATCGAAAAGTAATGACTAACCATTTATTTCTAGAAAACAGTATCTATGGTTGTCAACGGGAACGACAATCAATCACCAGACACAAGAAAGTACATAAATTGAAATATCTGCTTTATTTAATAATATACAACGGAAAATATGACACTGAAATCCGAAAGCGTTTTGAAATAGCGAAACTGTCTTCCAAAAGCTAAAAAAAAACAAATTATAAAAGAAGTGCTGAAGTGCTATGTAATATCAGATGTTCCATTTGCCAGTGAGTAAGCCACGATTTCCTTGCAGATGGAGAGGAAACTTGTAGCAACAGAAATATTTTTCTAAAAAGGAATGCTGAGATGGAACCTGTTAATATTGAGAAAGTTTCAATGACAATGAGTATAAGAATCACAGTTATATTTCTAATCAGAGAAAAAACAAACAAGTTGAAATTACATGTATACATTATGTGGAGTGTGGATTTATCGAGTTGCTCGTCACATAGCATTATGCCCTCAAGAAGGATTTTGATAAACAGAGTTACATATCCAAGCAACATTTATAAATTGATGGCATAATGGATAGCATGTTATTTATGTTGTGGATAACCATAACCTTCTATGAACACATAAACAAGATCACATGTACAGACACTGTAAATGTTGAGCATTTGGAAAACGTAGTTGACTTAAGGGAGGCACAGTGGAGTAATGGATTGAGGAAATGCAGGAATCCTCTTCTTCTCGCCCCAGCTATTGGTAAATAGTAGGATAGCCTTGGATGGAAACTGGTCTAACGCAGAAGGAAATGGCAACCTACTGAAGGAAAAATCTGCCTCGTCAGTCATGTATCCAATGATACATGATCACCTCATCGTGTATCACGTATGGCACGTAACTGGTTGAGTTGACGTATCTGTCTATATTTCTGAGATGAGGTATCATGTACACTATTTATATTATTCGCACTATTCTCCTCATCTTTGTCGCCATATTTATTAGAACCTTTCAGCCATTTCTGTCTATATTTCTGAGACAAGGTATCATGTATACTATTTACCTTATTCGCATTATTGTCCTCATCTTTGTCGCCATATTTATTAGAACCTTTCAGCCATTTCTGTCTATATTTCTGAGACAAGGTATCATGTATACTATTTACCTTATTCGCATTATTGTCCTCATCTTTGTCGCCATATTTATTAGAACCTTTCAGCCATTTCTGTCTATATTTCTGAGACAAGGTATCATGTATACTATTTACCTTATTCGCATTATTGCCCTCATCTTTGTCGCCATATTTATTAGAACCTTTCAGCCATTTCTGTCTATATTTCTGAGACAAGGTATCATGTATACTATTTACCTTATTCGCATTATTGTCCTCATCTTTGTCGCCATATTTATTAGAACCTCTCAGCCATTTCTGTCTATATTTCTGAGACAAGGTATCATGTATAGTATTTACCTTATTCGCATTATTGTCCTCATCTTTGTCGCCATATTTATTAGAACCTTTCAGCCATTTCTGTCTATATTTCTGAGACAAGGCATCATGTATAGTATTTACCTTATTCGCATTATTGTCCTCATCTTTGTCGCCATATTTATTAGAACCTTTCAGACATTTCTGTCTATATTTCTGAGACAAGGCATCATGTATAGTATTTACCTTATTCGCATTATTGTCCTCATCTTTGTCGCCATATTTATTAGAACCTTTCAGCCATTTCTGTCTATATTTCTGAGACAAGGCATCATGTATAGTATTTACCTTATTCGCATTATTGTCCTCATCTTTGTCGCCATATTTATTAGAACCTTTCAGACATTTCTGTCTATATTTCTGAGACAAGGCATCATGTATAGTATTTACCTTATTCGCATTATTGTCCTCATCTTTGTCGCCATATTTATTACAACGTTTCGGCCGTTGTACGCTCCAGTCTTCGCCGCATTTATTCAGTCTTTACAGCAAGGCTATCATAAGATAATTAGAAATGATAACATGATTTATTAATACTGGACACAATATCAACAAGATGCGTAGGTGACAGTAAATAATGAAAAAACAAAACAAAATAAAACAAACAATGAAGGCGGAATGAAAGGCTTAATCATCGATTCTATGAAGTCAGAATGTCTGGAAGTTTCCAAGAGAAACAACCAAAAATGCAAATTAGGAATTCGGTATGTAAAAATCAAGCAAGTACAGGAAATTCAATATATAGGAAATGTGGGGTGGTAAAATGAAATTCGTAGGTGCAATGTAATAGGAAATTATACCTTCCATAAAGTAATGAAAATATGAGGAAAAAGGAATATTTTCTTAGAATATGACAGTGAATTCTGGATAATTTAATTACAGATAAATAGGTAGATTGAATGAACAGAGATGTGGTTCTACAGAAGAATGCGTAAAATAACATGAACAGAATTTTATTGAATGAGGAAGTTTTAAGCAATGTTGAAAAAGACAAAAACACAAGCTTATATAAAATCAGAAAAATGGTTGTTAATTTGTTGATTTTTGTCTAGCGGATTTTGTTTTAACGTTCAATATTTACCCATAATTGGGACCCTAACAGTGGCTACCACCCTGGGGAAAGTTGAACCTATGAACAACTGCAGTTAAGAGGTGGTTCCACGGCTCCTCAAAACCTTCAATCTTCTAATCAGAGGTCTTGCTGCCGGATGTAGTGTATCGGCATACCTATAATATATATATATATATATATATATATATATATATATATATATATATATATATATATATATATATAGTGAGATACATGTATTTAAAAATAGATTTTGAATATTTTTTTATATTTTCATGTTTTCACCCCAGTTTGCATGTTCATTGTTTGCTTATAGTTGGGAGCGTAACAGGTGCTACAACTCCGGGTTAGTGTGAACACCATGGGAACGACTGCAAAAACCTTCCAATTAGACGCCTTGCTGCCGGATGTATTTTATCGTCATACCCAGGAAGTCAGGAAATTTTATTGGATCATCGAGGATACATTTTGAGAAAAGAATGCCGAGAAAACTTGAAACTCTTATGTAAATTTAAGCACACGTAAAAAAGTGGATTGATTTTCTCAATCCATAGGAAGCATCTGTTCTCAGGGAGCTTTTTACGTAAGAAATATATATATATATATATATATATATATATATATATATATATATATATATATATATATATGTGTGTGTGTGTGTATATATATATATATGTATGTATGTGTGTCTGTATATATATATATATATATGTATGTATGTATGTGTGTCTGTATATATATATATATATATATATATGTATATATGTATGTATGTGTCTATATATATATATATATGTATGTGTGTGTATATATATATATATATATATATATATATATATATATATATATATATATATATATATATATATATATATATTTAGAAGGGGATGTTAAAGTGTTTCTAAAGTTTTTCAATCTCAACCATCGACGTAAATGATACTTTTTTTATTTTCTTGCAAAAACGTATGATATGCAAAAAAAATAATGATATCTAATTTTCATAATTAGAACCGGAATTCTTAACATTGTTGCCGTTATCATTAAAAAAGCAATCCCGATAAAAATCACTAGAGTTGTTATTTATTAGTCATCAGTACACTAAAGATATTTAAACGTCGTTATATATCTAGGTTAAGATGGCATTACTGAGCTCATTCATGTTCGTGCTGATTCTCATTTCAGAGTGGTCGTTTTCTTAAACGGGCTGCCTTACAAAGGCTAAATAAACTAATCCGCACATTTATTTATCAAGTTTCTAATTCAATTTGTTTTCTACTTGACTGGATGTCACCTAAACCAAAAGTGCTGAGTTTCTCCTGCCATTTACACATGTCACTTGTGGGTGAGTGTTTTATGTTTTTTTTTCTTTCAGGCTCAACGACAAAAAAATAAAAATAAAAATTCTCGGGCAGAACTGGAAGTCCAATTCCAGTGTAAGCGACAATAGCACTTACTCTACCTCCACATTTTCAAAATGTACCATTAATCTTGTAATGAGAGGTTTATCAAGACACTGAACACGACATAGGCAGTCGCGATAGTAGTATTCAAAACACAACCAGGCAAGTCAATGCAATAGTATTATCTTCTTCGTCCTAGATAACTACCCAGGACTACTTATCATGAATTGATCAGCCCATTCAAAATAATAAGTAGGATAACTGGCTCTTCTTCTTCTCTTATGTGACAGGTATCTTCAGGACGTAGGCAATCGTGGCTCTCCAACTCCCCCTATCCCTTGTAGATCTTAATATATTTTCTCCTTTTGCTTCTTCCGTTAAACCCTAGTCATCCACTTGCTTAAGTCCGATAGGTATGTCACGCATTAATTTCCATTGCCTTTCCCTCCGCCCTATGAGTGTCAGATTCTACAAGGCCTCCATTCTCATTACGTGTCTCAGAAATTTCAGCTGCGTCTTGCTGCCGTTAAGCATAAGCTTCCTATTTGTTTGCATCCTTTCACAAACTTCGCCGTTGCTCAAGTTTTCGGTCCATGGTATCCTTAGCATCCTTCTGTAGAACTATAGCTCCGTGGCCTCGAGTCTCTTCTTCATCTTTGAGATCGACTGCTGTAAAGAGGGACAAATATCCCGTAGAAATTCAGTACTATTTTCTTTGTGACCAATGAAATCCTCCTGCCTTGTAATAGTTTGCTTATCTTTTGCAATGCGTCTTTTTCTATCCCAATATGTTCTAGATATTTAAATTTCTGTACCTGCTTGATTTTAGTGTGCACGGCCAGTAAATCGCATTTCCGGCTCATCGTATTACAGATGATTGTGTATTACTTGTAGTTTATGCTTAGTCCTTTCTTCTAGCTCTCCTTCGCTTTCTTTTGTAGGAGGTTTTGTAAAAACCCCATAGACCTTAGTGATCCTCTAATTATAAAGAAAGAAATTTGTTTAAAACATTTGTTATCTCTCTGTAACTCCATTGCTATTAAGATTGCGATAAAACAAGGAAAACTCGTATTCATTTTTTTTTTCCAATCCGTTTAAATCTCAACTCTTCTTATTTCCTGAAAGAAAACTGTGAATTAACCTCAAGCCTGCTGGAAATGTTGCCCGTTTCAGATATTACCCATTCGGGTTGGCGAGACATTTTTTTTCTTTCTCTTTTTTCAGTTTTTGTGTCTTTTACAATTAAGCCGCATCAAAACTAATCAATACATCGACTTATAATTTTCTTTCCCTTTGTTCTCATTTCGTTGCCTAATGCAATAATTCGTGTTAAACATTTGCCACTTCAAAGCTATTACTTGAACAAAGGTGGGTTTGGTTAAACGAGTTTTGTTCGATACAAAAATATTCGCCGTTAATTCCATTACGTAATAATCTCCTGTTGTTAATTGTCGGCAATTTAGCCAGCCGCTGTTATCTTAGTGCCAAAATCAGCCACTTCGACGCTTCTCCTCGTTTATTCGAAGAATATTTCGCGTTTCTTAATGATTTTCGTTCTTTTTTGAGTTTATCAAACTCGTTTCGCTCACTGGCACATCAGTGTCCATTTTCACCCACAAAGCTAATTAAGAAACATCCGATATATAGGTTATTTGAAGCCTCTTTATAACACACATTGTTTAACCTCATCACAAGGAGTTTGTAGTGTATTTCTCATTAGCGCAGACCCTAGCTATATTGATCGAGGAAACAAACTGAAAATCTTAGACAAACTGCTGATTCCAAATGTTATGTAGACAATTGAAATTCTTATTGCGTGGTGCTTGGTTGGTTCCATTTCTGCCTTCCCCACATGTACAAGAAGAGAAATGCTGAAGAATCGATCTGCCACAATAACAAAATGAACATGTTCACTTGACTGAACACTGCCTGAAACATTAGTTAATTTTATAAACAATATATAGCAATTTTCTTTCTGCTTCCGAGCGCATTAGTTACAATTTGATTGCCTTTAAACGATATTTTTATAAGCATGATAACATCTATATTTAGAAAAGCCAGATCAGACCGAAAACTGTGTAATGTTGTCTTATTTGGGCGGAAGCTTCCCAGTCCCCACTTTCCAGTCTTGATAGAGTTCAAAAGCGTCTCCAAATCCCTGTTAGCGATGAATTATTTTCCACCCTCGAACCTCCCTTACGCAAGCGGGATTTGGGGAAGCCTCTCACTTCCTTGGAAAGTGCTCGAACAAACTATATCCCTTGATTTCTCCAGGCATAACCCCCAAAATTAAGAACTCGCTATTCCACTTATATTGTTTCAAACTACCCACATGTCTTCTGTATTCCATCTGTGAGATATAATTTCTGCTCGAACAGATTCTTACCGCGAAACTCAGCTCTGTGGAACGGATTCCATAGAGAATGTTTCCGCGATCATTAATATCTTAACATGTTCAAGACTAGGGTTAAATTTTATCTTCCCCACCTATGCGTATAAACTACCTCTTACCGGTACCTTCTACCTAGAGTGACCTCCGAGCCGTATACAGGGTGAATATAATATGGGAACTAGTATTGAGGAGCGCCAGACAAAAGAGATAATAACAACAAAAATTGCAATATGAGCTCTGGTAAAAATTATTTCTGAAGACATTAGGTTTATAATACTCACAAATTCATACACAGATGTCCTCAAAGACACATAGCACAGTGGATAAAGGCGTTGGTTAGATTCAGTGAACTCGACATTCCAACAATTTGAAGAAGGCCGGAGCGTACAACCACCGAAACTTTGTAATAAATATGACGTCAAAGATGAGGACAATAGTCCGAATAATGTAAATAGTGTACATAATACCTCATCTCAGAAATATAGACAGATACAGGGTAAATCTTAGTGTAAAAAAAAAAAATAAAAATAAATAAATAAAATAAAGGCATCTCATTTCCTTTAACAAATAATTTTTCCTTGCAATCCGAAAATTTAATTTTTCCATGAATTATTTCATAATTCGAAATTGCTATGAATTTAAACTGGGAAATATTTTAATGCTGCGAGACATATGAATATGTTACACACTTTGCTGAAGATTGCTAACACTACAATGATTGGGACATATGATGTCTTTAATTCTTAAATATAATATAATATTACATAAAGGCTGTTTTTTTTGTTTTTGTTTTTTTTTTGTTTTGTTTTTTTTTGCTAAGAGCACCAAGTAAGCACTCTTAGAAAAATTGTTTAAAAATTGTTTAAGCATTTTGATATACCGTAATCCTTCAACATCAGTCATAGCAGACGGAACCCAACTTTGGATATCAATCCAGGATGATATACAATGTAGGCTTAGATACCCTGAAAAATTTCCCTATATAAATTGAAGTTTGTTTGTTAGTTTAATGTTTAAGTATCAATCTTTATGAGATCATTTAAGGTCAAATAATTGCTTTTTTTGTTTTGTTTTTTGGGTATAAAGTTGGATTGCCACCATTTTTTTTTCAGTGTTGTCATCTTTTTAAAAAATATCCATTGCTTTAGTAGTTGTGTTGTTTTTGAAACTTTTCACCTGGTAAGTGTCAAACGTCCCATTTTTATCGTCAAATATTTAATTGGTATTATATTTTTTGTATAGTTAACATTTTAAGAAAGGTTAAGATTGTATTGGGTTTTATTTTTTTTCAAAATTTTCTTTCAAGTTGTTAACATTGTAAAGAGATTGCCGAATATGTGTTAAGTCACTGTAATCGAGTAGGAAGTGTTTTAAAGTATAAGTTTCTTGGCATGCTATCCATTCGGGAGGATCTTCATCTTAGATGTCCATCTTTTTTATGCTTTCTCTCTTATTTGCATTTTGTTTTTGTTATGTTTTGGCCCTTGGATTTCTTTTGGTTCTGTTTGTTTATTGAGGGATGTTCATTTGTTTTTTTTCCTTTGATTCATTTGAGGATTTTTGTTTGGATGAAGACCGTTCCCTTGTTTGAGATGGGATGATTGTTTTTGATTGTTTTTGTTTTAACTTCTCTGTCTTGAATGTCTTTCTTGGCTATCGGTTTCCATCAGTTCGAATTTGTTTTCATTTTCAATGAAGACAATTTCTGTTTTCTTTTTGTTGTGTTGATTCTTCAAAGGAGATTTCATTTTTGGAGGTAAGGAGTTATTTAATTTGTTAGTGGTGATGGGGAGGATTGGCGTTTGCTGTTACTTGGATTGTAATTTTCTTTGGTTTGTGACATCTTTGGTTTCGTCGATCTGTTATTGGGGTTTTTTCTTTAGATCCGATCTAATATCGGATCTAGTTGTTGAACTGATTAAATTTTTCTTTAGTATCTCCAGTAGTGATCTTAGTTCTTAATTGAAGTAAACGCCGCTTTGATTTACGTCACTTCGGATAGCGTGTGCAACGTCTTAATATAGATATTTTCGTAACGGCGATGTGTCGTAAAGTGAAATTTGGAAACTGTACGATACATGCTTATAAATTTTAACCACATGCTAATTTGCTCTTCGCAAACATCTGAGCTCTTCATGATTTCTTCCGCTATTTCATTGATATATTAATTCTCTTTAGAAGGTCGTGTATTGTACGAATATTTGTCTACACATCTTGCAGTCGTTTTAAGTTTACTGATTGTGAATATATTTCTCCTGGATGACTTTTTAATTGTCCCTCCTCACCAAAAACAAAAAAAAAAATGCCGCATCTTATAGGCATAAATGAAGCAAACAATTAATTTAAATGAACAAACCATGGCAAATAAAGAAGATAAAACTCTTCTTCTATGTCGCATATCCTTTCAAGACGTTGGCAATCATAGCTCCCCCAACTACATGTCTCTTTGGAAGGTTTATATTTTTTTCTATCATTCTTAATCTCTATACTGTCAACCATTTATACAGACTAATTAGATAGGTTATTCCTTGTTTTCCTCTGTGTTTTCCGGGATTCAGTATCTCATGCGATTGTCAAATGATCCAATCTCTATTTCTTGATTATGTGCAAAAGACCATTTTTAATCATATTGATTTTTAATGAATGCATAATAAACCTGTTATTTTTGCTATATTTCTCTGTGTAGTGGCTGTCGTTGCTCAGGTATCTATGCAATGTCCTTTGTTCACTTGTTGTTCTCTATTTCTCCTTGTCTATCTCATTTGCATACGATACTACAAAAACTTTCAACTCTTTGACTTGGTTCTTTTGCTTAATATCATTTTAAAATTTGAGATGTTTTCTTTTTTTAAATTCATGACATGTCCTACAACAAAAATATCACTAACATAAAAATAAGGAAGGACATCTGGTAAGTGAGTGAGTGATATGAAGATGTCCCAATTAAAATGAAGTGAATCAATCCTAAAATTGGATGAGCACGTCTGATGAACAGCAGGTCCTGCCAAGACAGATTTGATAAAAACGGTACAAGGTGAGAAGTGGAGAGTTATACATAAAAAATAATGGGATAACAATATACATAAATGAAGAGGAATAAATTTGAGCAACGCCTTGAGCCTCACTGAAAAGTATGACATGGCGGTAACTGATTAGCATGCCATATGTTGAGCTTCCCCACTCGGTCTGATAATGAGACTCTGGTGTGTGTGTGTGTGTGTGTGTGTGTGTGTGTGTGTGTGTGTGTGTGTGTGTGTGTGTGTGACTCGCATGTGTGTGCCTGCTGTAATGGATACCAGTTCGAGATAAGAAATGCCAGGGCCGAGTTCGATTTCCTGTAGTCTTTGATGCATTTACTTACGGGCAAATACCCTTGTCACAAGCTATAAATCTATATCCACCCAACAGCTATGGGTAAAATAGTAGGAAAATTCTTAATGACATATTCATTTGCTAGAAAATAATCATTCTTATAATGGAAAACATATGTTACAAATTTATATCACCAAAGATGGGTTAATAAGCCAAAAAAAAAAAAGTCATCAGAATTTTTCGGCCTTGCTTGAGGTGAAATAATTAAAACAAACTCAGCTGATAAATAAAAGCTTCTAACTTTGTAGAATAGAAAATATATTGCAAGCTGAATGTTTGATAGCATGTCCCTTCAGAATGAAAAGGATCATTTCTCTCCACTATTTCCTTTTCCATTATCTGTGAATTGTCATGAAATCATGGGAAATATAGTAGTGTTTCCATTCCGAGTAGTCCTTGAATACTAGATGCCACTCAAATCTTGCAAGCCCGAGCTAACCTGCTATTTTACCCATAGCAGGAGGAAGACTTAACACATCCTTGCATCTCAGCAGGACATCTGTGCTAAAGTAAAAGCAACTGAACTCACCTGAATTTGAATTCGGCTTAAATATTGTACTTCACGCGCATCACTACCTACACATGTTGAATTTGGGAACATATTAGATGTATATCAAAATGTTTACTATATAAATGTACCCTTTATCACCCACCTCCAGCACGGAGTTTATTTTTTAGGGGACGCTTATTATTATTAAAATAATTCTCTCCATCATAATTAAATTGTTCTATGTTTATCAGAATTATGTTAAAATTAGCAGCGGATCGTTTATTTGGATCGGTACGCTTATTTCATTAGTCCAATAGCTGCTACTTGCCTAATTATTCCGGGTAGTATTTCGGTACAAAAAGTAATTTTGAATGAAATCGGTTTTCATTGATGTTTCATTAAACTAATTGCACCACACCTTAACCTGTATGCTCATGAAGTTACAACTGAAGAATTGATTCTCCAAACGAAGTTTAGATGTGGTACAAGACTGAAAGTAGTGGTCACCCAGTAAGAATCGAACTCGATACTCAACTGTAATTGTTATAGCAAGAAAAGCTTGTTTACCATTACACTGCCTCGAGGTGCATAAATGGTTATTTTCTAAACGTAGCATAGTTGTGACACAAGGCTGAATGTATGGGACACCTAGTGAAGGTCGAAATCCCTTTTTTTTAATCGTAACTGATCTGCAAGACAAGCTTGCTAAGCATCACACCACGCCGAGGTGCCCAAAGTTACAACTGAAATATGCAGGGACGAGAATGACTTTTGATCAATTTTTCCAAACTATTCTTGTTAGATATCGATATTGAGTATTTGTTAGTTTGATGAAAAGCAATAGCATCCGTTTACGTCTTTATTTAATACAAAAATCAATAATGTATGTCCGTCTAGATGTTTATCAAAACTTGGGAAATATTTTTCCCTTCTTCGATTTTAATATTCCCCAAATTCTTTTCTTCATCTCGAACACATTCTTTTAAAGATTTTACAAAACTTACGCTAAAATAAGTTCATATGAAAGAAGTTCAATGAAATTATTTTACTATTTATTTTAGTCAGTCTCTCTCTCTCTCTCTCTCTCTCTCTCTCTTTTTGGCTTTCTTTCTCCGACCGTTAAATGTATTGAAGAAAAGATTTCGATTTACGTCTTTTGTTAAATGATCGCTTTACAGTATTTCCATTTGCTTTTTATTTATCGCTTTTCGTATCTGTATATAAATAACACATACACTTAGCAATTAAATTTCGCTGAGAGAGCCAAAGGGACGTAATGAAGTATAGTAGCTACCGACAGGGATATTGGGAAGGACGTACCGAATTCAAATTCCTGCTAAGTCTTTCTTTCTTTTCTTTTTTTAAATGAATTCACGCTAAGCAAGGTAATATAATCATGAAGCCGCAAGTTTCTGCTGGGGGTGAAAGATTATGAGACGACATACAAGGGTACATAAACCCAAATCCTAAACAGGTAACATTGAATAAACCTCTACACCTTAAGTATCTGTCTATATTTCTGAGACGAGGTATTATGTACACTATTTACATTATTCGGACTATTGTCCTCATCTTTGTCGCTATATTTATTACAACGTTCCGACCCTTCAGTATCTGTCTATATTTCTGAGATGAGGTATTATGTACACTATTTACATTATTCGGACTATTGTCCTCATCTTTGTCGCCATATTTATTACAATGTTACGGCCTTTCAGTATCTGTCTATATTTCTGAGATGAGGTATTATTTACACTATTTACATTATTCGGACTATTGTCCTCATCTTTGTCGCCATATTTATTACAAAGTTCCGGCCCTTCAGTATCTGTCTATATTTCTGAGATGAGGTATTATTTACACTATTTACATTATTCGGACTATTGTCCTCATCTTTGTCGCCATATTTATTACAAAGTTCCGGCCCTTCAGTATCTGTCTATATTCTCTGACATGAGATAATATGTACACTATTTACATTATTCGGACTATTTTTCTCATCTTTGTTGCCATATTTATTACAACGTTCCGGCATTTCAATATATGTCTATATTTCTGAGATGAGGTATTATGTACACTATTTACATTATTCGGATTATTGTCCTCATTTTTTCTCCATATTTATTACATTTCGGCCATTGTACGCTCCGGCCTTCTTCAGGTTGTTGGAATGTCGAAATGAACCCTTTATTTCGCTCACTGGGGTAGACTTTTCCACGTGCCGACTGGGACTCTACATTAATAAACCAGCTCATAGAATGGGTTAATCAGAAGAAAAATCTTAAATGATTAAACAAAACGCCCACACGTCACCTGGAGAAATTCAGTTGTTAGGAGATTAAATTAATTTATATCTAAATTTCTGTGATGATCACTTATTATTTACACTATTTACATTCGGACTATTGCCGTCAGCTTTGTTTTTGTTATACAACGTTTTCGGCCGTTGTTCTTGACGACCTTAATAAGACGTATATCGATTTGAGTAACCTACAGAGACTTCTGAACTGATCCCATTACTTTAGGCAAGTAAACTGTTATCGTTCCACTGCTCATGTCTATAGATAACTTCTAGATCTTATTTTAATTAAAACTGTTCACTTATTGCTCTCAGGTTCCCAGTAAGTGAAAGTACACACTACTCGATCTAGGGATTGAACTCACATACACTATGTCACAAAATTCACGCTTTAATCCTGTAGGCAATTGTCCTATTTAGATTTAATAAAGTGTTCAGTTTAGAATATCCAGCAAGTTACACAGATCGATATACACATGATGAAGGCCAGAGGGCAAAGCGGCCGGACAACAACAGAGATGAGGACATTAATCCGAATCTGCTTAGTGTAAAGAATCTTGTCGAGTAACATACATTTCAGTAATGTTTCTTTATTTTGCTCTCTTTTTGCTGTATAACTGTTACATTCGAAATCGTCTCTTAAGTGGAACAACAAACCAACTCAAACAATCAGCTAAATAGGTTTACAAAAAGAAAGGAAGAAGTAATGATTCTTCCACTATAATTTATATTACTGAGATAGAAAACGAGAAAAAAAATTCCAAAAATTCCGATGACAGGTTCGTATTGAATAAATGAAATAAATAAGGTTTTATTATGTTTTATTTTTTATCGAATTTTTCAGGAAATCATTCACTTCCAATGGGGGGGGGGGTCCGTCAGTGTAATTCGATTACTCAACTGCGAATGCCGGTAATTTCCGTCAATGAAATTTGACAACTCAGCTGCAAATGATGGTAGTTTTTGTTGCAGTTAATATGTTAATCGACGAAATAAGTACAAAAATAGACGCAACGAGAAGGAGACAGAGAAAAGGAAGAGAGAATTTCTTTGATGGTCGAGAGAAAATTCAGGAAAATAGCGTATAATGTAAAAATATTCAGTTACAATATTTCAGTATAGACATGTATAAGTAAGAGATAGAGATGCATAAATACTTTTACAGTGTTAATCAGAATTTGAAGTATAAACATGAAGTGATAAAAATTAGTCAGTCCGGCTTATTACGCAAAAGCCGTAGAGATTATCAAAACACCTGAATTGTTTTGGAAAGCGTAGAACTTTCGCATATCGTAGTTTATCCACATACACACATACACATATTTATATACACATACATACATACATACTTGCATATATATATATATATATATATTTATATATATATGTATATATATATGAATGCATGTTTCATTAAATGGTATAGACAAGTTTTGTCTATTTTAAGCAAGATCCTTTCATATTGTCTGAAAATGGCTTGTGTAAGCCGAAAGCTTAGATTGGATTTAAACATGTATCAATATAGTGTTTTCCATTTGTCTTTCAATGATAATGTAATTAAGCTTATCAGACAATATGAAAGGAACTTGCTTAAGATAAATAGACAAAACTTGTTTATATTATTTACTGAAACATTCACTAATGAAAAATTGCTGCCTAATTATATATATATATATATATATATATATATATATATATAATTAGAAATATAAACAAGCAGCTCCCAAAAGAATCTACATAAGATTGCAAGGGAAAAAGATAGACGAAATTGTAAAAATGTCTGATGGTAAAAGAGGCTGATGTTTGCGTGAAGGCCCATGCAGCTTGTAATCGTAGTCGGTCACCGCAACATTTAAAATTTGACACTCTCTCTCTCTCTCTCTCTCTCTCTCTCTCTCTCTCTATATATATATATATATATATATATATATATATATATATATATATATATATATATATGTATGTGTGTGTGTGTTTGCGTGTGTGTGAGTGTGTGTAAAAGGAAGAAAGAAAATGTGTGTGTAGTAGCTTATTGCGACAGGAATCCCTTTATAATGCATGCGCAATAAAAAAAAAGTTTCTATTGAAGATTTCTTGTATAGAATTATTCAGAATGATTGTGTGTAGAAACTGACAAAATAATTGTTTGTTCTGATCATTTTAAGATAAGTCATTTCCTTGGATTATTGCTAAACGTTGGTAAATTGTTGTGTGGTCGATGTTTAATTCACGAAAATTCACGGAAATGGACATTATGTTATGCTCATCTCCCAAAGATTTTGGTCTATATAATTCCTCCAATTTTGTTTTCGCATTTTGTACACACACACGCGCGCGCTCTCTCTCACACACACTCATATATATATATATATATATATATATATATATATATATATATATATATATATATATATATATATATATATATCTTCATTCAAATATGTTTCATTAAATAATATAAGCATATTGCGTCTACTTATTTTTTTATAATAATCCATGCCTGTTGTCTAATCAGTTACTTGATATAAAGATGGAATTCATCAAGGAAGTCATCGTAGTTTTTTACTCCAAGTACTTTCGATCGTCTCTATGAACATCTTCAGGAGTAAATTGCAAAGACTAACTGCGATAAAATCTGCATTCCTTTCTGACAAACACGCTTTGTCATAGTTGTTTTAGAATTTTAAATTATCCATTGCAGTTATGGAATTTTGGTAAAACAAGCGTTTCAATTTAAGGGAGCTGAGCCTAACTCGGTAGAAATAAAAAATGTTATTTAATATTATATGCACTTAACATGTTGTTGCTATATTCGCAATAAATTTTCGTTGAGTGTTGGTTCGTCGATTTTCATATACAGTCCCTCGAGAATGTGATGATGTAAGAAAAAAATCGCGTTGGGATATATGAAGATAAATGGGTACCATAGATCAAATTACATTTACTCTTTCTCTGATGAAAATGTAATAAAAGTAAAAACATTTTAAATTGATAAACGTTTCCTCTTTGTCCTTTAAATTATCATTCAGTCACACTCCGATCCATTTTTCTTTTTATCTGACTTTCAGGATGTTTTCCATTGTCTCTCTCTTCCTATCTTCAGTCCGTGAGTATCAAATTCTCTAGGCTCTCTTACCTCATTAAGTGCCCCGGAATCGTCAGCTGCCTCTACCTCATGTTAATTATAAGCGTCCTCCTTGTTTGCATCCTCTCTAAGACCTCATCGTTGCTCATACGCTAGGTTCATATCCTTATCATCCTTCTGTAGAACCGCATCTCTGCTGACTCGGCTCTCTTCTTAATCTTTAATCATTCGCTGCGGTAAAGAAGGACAGATGTTACGTAATAGTTCAGTATTCTTTTCTTTGTCACAAAAGAAATCCTCCAGTCTCGGAATACTCTGCCCATCTTTTGGAATGTGACCTTGGCCATCACAATACCTCTACGGCTCTCAGTGTCGCATTTAACGTCCTCTGTCAAGACGATTCCCAAATATTTAAACTTCCTCGTCTGCTTGATTCTAGTGTCCCCGACCGGCAAACCGCATTTCGGGGTCTTCATCTTACTGATGACCATGTATTCTGTCTTCTTATATATATATATATATATATATATATATATATATATATATATATATATATATATATTCTTACAATTGGAATTAAGATACCATTAGTTAATGACCATTTTCATCTGCGAATTATAATTTTAGCTTCGCAGGATTTTTCAAACTGTTTATGGTATCAATTTTTTTATGAGACATTATCGTTGCTCACATATTGGGTCCATTAAATCATTAGCATCCTTCTGCAGAACCACATCTCTGTCGCCTCGAGTCTCTTCTTCATCTTTTGAAATCGTCCAACATTATATATATATATATATATATATATATATATATATATATATATATATATATATATATATACAAAGGAAGAGGTTATAGTAGTTTCAACGAGAGAAAAGTGTCTATATTAAAAAGAAGAGAGAAACCGCAAACGTTTTTGGTTGTAATGTGGATTTTTTTTTTAAATTATTATGCTTCATTTTCCATAATCTTGCTACACGTGTTTCTGGTCTCGCGGCCATCATCAGGCAAAGGGTGGTGAATTCCAGATTTTATAAAAATTAATTAATTTTTTCCTTTATGTTTTTCGATGCTAAATATTGTCGATATGAGACATTCTATTTTTCTGTGTTAGTGACCAAAATATCTTTCTTGAACTGACAGTGAAGATTTCTGCGTGAAGATTTATAAAACAATTAAGATTGGTCAGAAGAAATGGAGTAGTTATCGGCATTCTTATCTTTTAATGATGCCTGTGTATTTTTAGATCTATTTCCAATTCCGTGTGTTTCTGTTAGCATGAGTGCATATATATGTATATCCCCTCTCCCTACATAGACATTGTTTTACTACGAGGAATCAGTGAACTCATCTGTACACACACACAAATATACACAAGCATACACACGTACAGAAGCACACACATACCGTCCCATTACAAGGAATCAGTACATACACACTCATACACACATACGTACAGACACATACTTACCAAGTTACATGGTTATATATAGAGACACGCACAGAAATACGTACATGTTCATATATATCTCTACATACATATGCACACATATGCAAGATATACAGCGTTTTTATGTCTTCTTACACACACACACACACATATATATATATATATATATATATATATATATATATATATATATACCAGTACACACATATACATGCATACGTCACCCCACGTGCACAACCTTAAACACACGTATACATATATATATATATATATATATATGATCAATTTTTTGTGAGGTGCACTGTTTTTCCTGATAATATGTGTCGTATTAAGAAGCCTTTTTATCATGTTTATTGTTTCTTTATACGCAGACATGCACACACATATCTATCTATCTATCTATCTATCTATCTATCTATCTATCTATATATATATATATATATATATATATATATATACGTGTCTGCCTGTTTGTGTGTATGCTATTTATGCACGGGCACATTTCTCAACCGTTGAAAGTTTACCAATAAGGGTCACGACCAAATCTTCAATCACCAGGACCCCCGGGTTTTGCAGAAAAATCGATAAAACTGACGTTGGGTACGATTTTTTGCAAGAACCAATGCAAAGTTACATGCGAAAAATTTCTTACTGGACGATCTGATGTTCTTTACACATAATGCAAACATAGTTCAGGTTTATGTAGTGCGTTTCATAGTTTTCCTGAGACAGTGGCAAAGATTGCAAAAAATATGTGAAACATTCGGGTTTTTCGTACTAACTAAGATAAAAATATTAATACTCTTTTTTCATTTTTTATACAATACTCTTTAAAAATGTCGCAAAAAAATTAACAGCGTGCAAAAAATAAGATAACGTTTCCCCGCGTATAATGAAAAACTAGGAATAAATCCATTTTCCAGGCATCCGTTGACTTCCAAATTTACCATGGAAATTACACATGACACACAAATTTTCTTGCGTGAAGTTTTGGTTTAGATTATTTTCAGTTAAGAGGACGAAAGCTGCAACAAACTATGCCCAAAATTGGCTTTTGCCAATTAGCCAATAGTTTCTTCATGTGATTCCGCCCTAAATTGGTATTCAAAAATTCTTTGATGGAAAGAGTGTTAGGGGAGAATTATTGAAGCGTTAAAAGGGAAAAAAAATACCGAAGAGCCTCTTGTTACCCCACGCTTTTCAGTAAATATGAGAAGAAGAACACTTGCGAAGGACATACCAATGGATGAAGCATGCAAGCCGGGAGATATGTCTCGACAGTGGGTGCGGGTATACAGGAGTGTGGTTATACAATTGCAGCCAGGTACATCAGCTAGTATATATATATATATATATATATATATATATATATATATATATATATATATATATATATATATCACTGCATGAAATAACTTCATTGGAGGTCGATGTTTATATATATATATATATATATATATATATAATATATATATATATATATATATAATATAACTTATATATAATATAATATAATATATTTATGTGTGTTTGTGTGTGTGTGTGTGTGTGTGTATTATAGTCGTTCATTGTGGTCTGTTGGTTTTTAAATCTGGCGTCTCTAAATAGATATTATGTGTACTAGCTCGTGAATATGACATGCTATTAATCAAAGAAAGAAAAATATTGCGTGGGAATGGTTTGAGTTCTTTCCTTTTATATTGCTACCTACAATGCCATCTAGCGACGCTTTTCGTGGCCGAAGATTACTGTAACCCCAATCTGAAATATAACGAATGACAAAAAACCTGTTGGTTGATTATTTCCTATTAATAATTTGAAGTAAGAATCCAAATAAACCCCAGATTCCAACTGCTGGCTTTTAATGTCTAGAACTGAACATTTGAAAAACAACCACAACGGCAACTTCATGGATTTCATTTTCCATTCCTTTGTTTTGGAGCTGAAATATGAAAAATAGTATACTAATAATTATAGAAAAAAGTAGTGTGATAATATAAGAGAGACTGAAGTGAAAGAGAGATAGTAGTGTAGCGTGTTGCTGTCTATAAAAATAGAGAAAGAGATTGAAAGAGACGAGATAATCGAAGGTCAGATGTGAAGAACGGGAAGAGGAATTGGTATACAGAATTAAGAAGAATTTATGATTCAGTTTAAGAGAAATATTTGGAAAAAGACGAAAGAATTCAAGCGGAATTTTAAACAATGCACATTTAAAGTGGAATATAAAGATATAAAGAATTTTATAGAAAGAGAAAGAGAGGAAGCTAAATGCGATGAGTAGAGAAAAGAGACAAGAAAGGAAAAATATGGAGGAAAGCAAATGAAGACATTCTTTATATTAAACATTTTGTTGTTTTCTAGACGAGAAGGTAAATCAAACTAGATCCGATTTGAAAACCGAATCGAAGGGCCCGGACAAGAGCTCATGTTCTTTAAGGAGGCAATGTATGTAGATTCAGGGACTTAATTAAATAACTCTTGCATTTCGGAACGATGCGTAAAGATATAACAAAATTGTAAGTAGTATATTTACGCGTGCAGACTGCGGAGTGGGTGGGTGTAAACACTTAACTTAAAGCCGAGATGATATCGAATAACAGTAGTAAAGATGATTGAATCGAGATACAGAACAAATAAATAACTGAATTTTATAATATGTACGAAAAATCAGTCTAGATAAATTTAACAAACGTATAGTTGGGTTTGAAGATTGTTAAATTGAGCTTGTCAAAATCGTCTTAACCTGTGCAGAGTTTAATAGCATGCATTCGAATGCCTGCAATGGATTGCATCATTAATCAAAATGGTTATTAAATGAATTTTTTTGTGATTCTTCTACCGATATACTATCTATCTATGTATCTATCTATCTATGTATCGATCTATCTATGACCATTTCTACAAGAAGGACAGGGCGAAATTAAAGTGTATCGTTGTTCGATTTTTTTTTTTTTTGCATAATCTATCTATTCATCCATCAATCTATTCTTATAATCAATTAGTCTCTCTCTTTATATATATATATATATATATATATATATATATATATATATATATGTATGTATGAGAAGAGTGAGAGATTGATACTTCAACTACTTCCATGAAAAAAAGACTATACCCTGCTGAATAAAGTACACTAAAATGATAAAAATATTTTATCAACGAAATTTTTACTTTATTGTTAAAAGGAAAGACCAAAGTATATCTTATTTCATTAATCCTTTCTATCATCTTCGAAGTTTTGGTTAAATATCTTATTTTTCTTGCATCACTTGGAGGAGTAGAGTAAAGATTAGTATAGTATTTTTGTTTCTTTTTTTTGCAGTAAAAGCACATTTATTGGAAATACTTTCAAAAGCCCAAAAATTGACGGATGCTAATGAAATTTTCAGGAGTTATTCCCAAATAAATGAAATTAGTTTTGAAACTGTTTCTTTTTTTAGAAGATCTTGAAAGAATTTTTTTCTTTACATCTGTTTACACCCCCTTTTATTAATTTTATGAAATTTCGAATAATTAAATGTCACTCCTTCATATTTATATTAGCTAAAAGCAGAATTCTTTGGAGAATTATTCGTTGAATAATAAATTTTTACAAGAATTGTTTTCATTTAAAAGATATAATTTCAATAACTTAAAATTCTGTATTAATTTCACACTTTTAGATTATATTATGATTGCGTAAACCTATATTTACTAATCATTAACGGAAAAGCATATTAAATATAAACAAACACCGGTACTTTACAAATAATATTGATTATTTTTGTACGCCTATAAACGTGCAGATTTTTCGATGTACGGTCGACCATACACATCATTATCATTAAACAACCGCGATAACAATAGTATATTTAAAGGCAAAATTTTCAAAAATCCAATAAAACATTAGATTACGGGGAATGTTTTCCAAAATTGTAAGGTTACTGTGTACTTAAAATAATATAAAAAGCCGCTTACGTCATTTTCTTCAATTATCTTTTACAGATCAATTCGCCATAGAATAACTTTAAATCTTTCATCATCAATTCAGCACGCCAATTACAACTACACTCGGATTAAATATGCATTTCTGTGATATTTCAAACTTAAAGTAAATATTATTTGTTTCAAATCACATTAACTATACTTTATATCAGAGAGTATCCGGCAAAGTTTCAGATATTTTTGGAACATTATTTTAATAAAAAGAATTTCATTGCGATGCAAGGCGACAAAAAATGTCGATAACCACCTATTTTAGCAAAAAAGTAAAAACTCTTTCCAGTCAATTTAAATTAGTTTTGAAATACAGCAATGTGTTTTGCTTATTTGAAATATTAAATTTAATGTATTGGGTCTTAGTGCCATTATCGCCTTGCTTGGGTGAAATGATTTTTTTAAATATAGAAGAAATCTGTACTAGGTAAAAAGCGATAAATATTGTCTCGAAGAGACTCAAAATTATTAAACCTGATTCTGTTCAGGTTCAGTCAAACGCCTTCACACCTTTCATTCTATCGGATTCGCAGTAACATCATTATGCTACAAGAAACATAATTGTCTGTTCGATGTGAGCTAAGATTTTATCAAGAAAATTGATTATGCAAATCGTAATTTGTGTAAATTCAACATAACATGTAAGAGTGTTCCTCATGCACTCATTCTTGTACTGATCTGTATTTATATTCCATTTGGTTGCAATTTTACATTGAAACGGAAAGTAAATCTTGAGATTTAAAAAGTTTTTTTTTTCTTTTAGAGCAGAAGCCAACCGATGTTTTGAACCCTTGTAACGTGTCGGATATGACAAAGTGAGGATGTTAATTCACATGCATTCCGAAATTTTAATGACATGTCTTAATTTAATAAATTGGAATTGAGAGACGGTGGGAATTTAAAATAAATCTTTTCCTGTCTCTTTCTCTCTCTCTCTCTCTCTCTCTCTCTCCCAATTTTTTTTTTCATTTTTCGATTTCAACACCTAAGAACATTTGGCAGGCGATGGCCAACAAGCACTTGATAACATTCCCTTTCATTTCCCCATTGATAGAACGGAATGGAACTCAATAATCAATAAGAAAATATGGCAAAAATATAAAAGCAAAATTTAAAAACAAGAAAGGCTTCTGATCAGTAACTTTCTTGAAGCACATAAATGAATAAAAAGTAGCAAAGTAAATTAATTAGCAAATTCATTAAGAGAAAAACAGTATTTTCCTTCATACAAGCTTTCAAAGAGAAGAAGGACATCATACGATAAACCAACAAATAAAAAAAAACTGTGTATGGGGAGGAACACGTATGACTAAAACTGTAATAAAAAAAACATGGCGTTAAAACAAAAAAAAATTCTACTTGATAAAAAGTAGATAAAATAATGAAACAGGACCAGAGAAAGAAATATTTTAAAAACATATATAAAGGGGAAAATACGAGGAACAAAATGGCGACATGGAAAAGTATGGGCGCGCCCATTTGATGATAAATATTTTTCTATTTAATCTCAGGGATAAATGAAGCCGAAAGGATAATGAAATATTCTCAAAGATGACCACTTGAAAATTTTCGCAAATTAACATGCTTTATAAAATATATTTTACATATAGATTTTCATCGAAAATTATATAAAGCGGAACCTTTTATTAGAATACATATACATGCAGATATAAACAGAGCTGGCTGTTCCTTTCCAAATATCGCCGCTTGCTATTGTGGCTATCTGATCACAGTTGCATACGCCTGCACAGTCTTCAACACCCACTGAGCCAATATGCCGTTTATTCTACAAGTATGCTGAATAGACCTTAGAGTTTCTCGAAGAGAATTATCAATTTAGTAAGTTTGTTTAATGGCGTATCAACGGCTTATGGTTCATTTAATGCATTTTGTTTTCTTGGAAGCTTTGATATATTAAAAATATGATATAAGTTATTCTACTTTCACAATTGAATACATGGTAGATAATACTCAGCTTTTGTGCATATACATGTTTAGCTGGGCATAATTACTAGAGGTGGTGATATGCGTGTTTTATGTCGCTGTAATTGTTGTAGCTATGTTTTGGAATATATTTTGATTTCCATAAGTATTTGTGTTTATATCATTTGGATTAATATCAATGAAGAGTTCTTGTTGGCCTATTTTGTTTAGCGGTATATAAACCTCTAGGCGTTATTTAATGCCGAAATCTACATATATTGAACACTCCACGTCTACAACATTTTCTTGAGCTGACCACTTGAAAATTTCGTTCCGTATACCTAAGCGTCTTTTAAGAAATTTGCAACAACAGTTTTACTTCGTCTAATCTCACCAGCTATAGAACGTTGAAAAAGACTTTGGTGCTGCAACTCGACAACATAAAACTCGATATAAAACTCAATTTTCAGAAGAATAGGTTAAAAACAGCAATTTTAACAGACGATTTATGCAAAATAGGAAAAGACAAGATTATTCCTACAATAGACAACATAATTTTAAATTTATTGATTCGTATAAGTATAAGTAATTTACATAATTATTTTATCGGTGACGCCTTGTAGATTATTTAATCAGTAGAATATATGTGATAATTCCAGCAAAGAACATCATGTGCTGCATAGAGTGTCACCATTTTTATTCTTACGTTAACAACATGATAGGGAAGACAAAGGATCTTACCGTTGACTTGAGACAAAGAATTATTAACTTTCACAAATCGGGAAATAGGTTCAGCACTATTTCAAACCGGTTAGCTAACGATGCAGTCAGTTATAAAGAAGTTTAAACAGCTTGGCACGGCAGAGAATTTGCCTGGACATAAAAAAAATCCAAATTGTCACTGCAAACTTCAAGAAAACTTTCTCGCTAGGTTAATATAAACCCAAGTTTTGTTTTGAAAGAAATCACAAAACGTTTAGATACGATGGGCATCAGCGTAAGTACTCGCAGAATACAACGTTGTTTAAATAGAAATGGTTTGCATGGAAACCAACCACGGCGAGGCCCTCTTCACAAACCATGTCATATTGTTGGTCGGTTTAATTTTACCATAACGTTCTTAGACAAATAGAATAGAGTTTGGAAACAAGTACTATGGTGTGATAAAACAAAAATTGAGCTTTTAAGTCATAATGACGTACAGAAGATTTGACGCCAGAAAGGTGAGGCTTTCCTCCCAAAGAACACTGTAGCATTATTAAAAAATGGAGGCGGATTGATGAGGTTTTGGGGTTGTTTTAGCTCAATGAGGACCGGACAATTAATTGCAATAAGGTGAATAACGAAATCTGCTGACTATCAAAATTCTGGATGAAAATCTATAACTGTCAGCAGAAAATCATCATTTTGATCGATGATTTACTTTCCAGCAAGGTAATGATCCCAAACATAAGTCTAAATCAGTGACTGCGTGACTTCAGAAAAAAAAATAAAAAAGATCCCAGTTCTGCCATGACCTTCAACGATTTTGTACTTGATCTTATTGAAAATCTATGGCAAGAATTGGCATTTCGAATAAATTGTCTATCACCCCAAACACTTGAGGAATTAGAACATATAACCATTGAAGAAAATTCCAGAAAAGACTTGTTCAAACCTCATCAAAAACTTTAGAAAAAGATTGCAGCAAGTTACAAAGACGAGAGGCCATGCTATTGATTATTAATACTGTGAACATTGTTCAATATTTTCTAATTTTTATAATGTACGAATAATTTTGTCTTTTCTTATTTTGCATAATTCGCCTGTCAAATTTGTTGTAATTAACCTATTGTTCTGAAAATCAAGTTTAAATATTCCTTTATTGTGTGTGTATGGTTATTAAGATATAAAAGCAATCATAATGACAATAGATTCTGAGGAATGGATAAAAATATTTAAAATTAACGGGTGTTCGAATAATTTCGTCGGTGATCGTATATATCATCAGTCATCACACACGCACACACACGCAAACGCGCGCGCACACACACACACACACATATATATATGTATATTTATAATCGCTAATCCTCTATGATTACTTAGAGTTACACATTTGTATACAAGCAAATTAACCCAAATAATTATTACATTACAATGCGCACACAAACATATATATATATACATATATATATATATATATATATATATATATATATATATATATATATATATATATATATTCTTCCTTTTCGTTTGTGTACTCAGATTTAGACCTTTACGTTCTAACTGCAATTCTCCCAATCAATTAGACCAAAACAAGTGGTGGAATATTCCAATTATCCAACGGTAAGGGCGTCCCGTGTTGTCAAGCTGACATTCTCCGAATCATTATCCGGAAAAGTCAAATACACATTGACGTAAAATGATTCACTTCCAGCATGAAACGCTCTGTTCATTGCAAATGCGCTCTGCATTCCTTTCAAAGGAGACTCTTTCGCTGCTTAAATTGGATTTTAGCTTCTGCATGAAAAATGTACATCAAAGATCCATCGCCACAAAATCAATGCAAATACACAAGTGGTTATCATTCGTACCAAAATGGAACGATCCAATTTAAACACTGGAGAAAAGCGGTCAATTTTACCAAAGATCACTAAAGGGATTTTAGTATTATTTTTAATAATATTAAACCAAGCAAACATAGAAGAGAAGCAGTCCTGATATATATATTAACTGTCGTCATAGTGGTAGTCGTAATGCTTAATATTGCGTCATACTTGTAGATTTAATAATCGTCTATCTGAGGCTATTACGATTAAATCTTTGCATGAACAGTAACTGCTACATTCTACTGTAATTTATCTGGCAACAAGTGTTTTTATTTTATCCCCTATTCTCAGAATTCTAATGTGTTTTAATTTTTCATTGTCGTGATCTGGATTGTCTTGCTTCTTCCCGATATTTCCATCTAATAATTTTACTTTCTGGTCCTAAGTCGAAGAAAGACAAGCACTTACTTCCCATTTATATTCAATAATTTTTAATAACATCTCAACAAGAATGTTAACTATTTTTAAATGAAAATACATAAAAAATGAAAGATCCGAAATATATAGCCAGAATTAATAATAAACAGTATTATCATTTAATTCCAATTTTTATAAATTCATTATAAATTTTACAAATTCGTTAACATTAATATTATCATTATTATTATTATTATTATTATTATTATTATTATTATTATTAATAATAATAATAATAATAATAATAATAAAATTATTTGTTCAAACTATCAACTGAGGACAAACATTTCGATGTGCCTCTCCCCATTATGAAACTTACGTTTCAGTTGCATTTGTATCAAGCTAGCTGCATTTCACTCACATTGTCACGTTTACTTCAAGCACAACGTTTTTCTTCTGAAGATTAGCGACGTTTTTCTATTTTTATATTTATATGCATTTTTAAACGTGAGTTGATGAAGACAGGTATATTGTCGAAATGTTGTTAAACAAAATTAAAAAAAATCTTTTTTTTAATTTTATTTTCTTAAATTGCGCTCTTCTAGAATTATTATTATTATTATTGCCTTTCGCATGGTTTTCAATTTCATCTAAAGATATTGCATTATGGGTACTCTCCATCATGACGTACAACCTCAAACAGAGATCACTTTTCGCTGGATATTTCCTGTGTCAAGCAATGCAGATTTCTGAAGCGATGTGATAAAAGACTTTATTCCAATTCTTACACAGCATAATATCAAGTTCCCTGCTATAGATATCAAATCCCTAAGTATACCTGAAAAAATCCTGTTCTGAACTGCCCACATTTTGACAACTCCAGTTCGCTGCTTGGTGTATTTCTTGAGCTTTTCAATTTCTTTGATCCTGATATTATGAATAGGCATAGCCACGTCAATAACGTTATTTTTCTCTTCTTGTTTAATTGTAAACCACAGTGATCTCTGGTTTGGTGGCGTCAAGGACACTGTTCGTTTCTATGTTGAAATCTCATCAGACCGTAATTGGAAGTTTTTGATCACTTTCTCTGTAACGAAATATAATCTACCGACACAAGAGCATATTTTTCCCTACCTGCTCCCGCTTATGGTTTGAGCTCAAGAAAATGACAAGAAAATATACAGTGTTGAATGACATATTTAGTTTAGACCATTTTAATTCGTTATCACAAATCTAAATAACTTCTCAATTCAATTAACATCAGAAGCCATTAAACCTATTGTTCGGTACAGCAATTATGCCATTTATTATCATTTTTCTTATTAAAGTTAAAAATGGCTTCATGACATTTTCTACTGATCACAAATATTTTACATTAAGTTCTCCGTAATATGGAAGCTGTGTTTGTGATTACAATTTTTTGCATTTCTTCAAGGCATTGGGTACCTGGAATCCTATCAGACAGTTTATCGAACTTTTTTACAATCAAAACAAGGGCTCCAAATACAATAGGAATAATTGATGTCTTCGTGTATCACATGTTTAATATTTGCACTTCAAGACCATTTTATTTTGATAGGTTTAACATTTCCTGGGCATTTCCATTTTTGTGATTTATTGAGAGCTTGCCTAAAATTATTCTTGGCTATATTTTTTCCATTTATTTTTCGTTAAATTTTACATTTTATTCTTTCCGGGTCCCGCCCAGGGACCTAAGGTTAGAAGTGGTATCATGACGTTTTCCACTGAAAACAAAAAAAAAGTATACATGGACAAAGCCCTTCATAAGATGTAGGCTGTACAATTTTTGTATTTCTTTAAGGCATGGTATTCCAGGGATCCCTTCAATTAGTCTACTGAAATCTTGTCCAACCAATCCGAGGGCTTCAACTACAATGGGAATTGTTGATGTTCCCATTTCTGAGATTTCGATTTCAATGTCCTTGTATTTTGATAGCTATTTGAATATCTTCTAAGATACATTGCAGTCTGCAAGGACTGCCATATCAATAAGGAGGTACCTTTTTCGTGTGCTATCTCTAATAACAATGCCTGAGCGGTTAGCTTTGATTGTTTTATTATTATTATTATTATTATTATTATTATTATTATCATCATCTGAAACTGGAAATCACTGTCTTTTCTTATACTTATAATTCGCACCCTTCTTCTTCTTCTTCTTCTTTTTCTTCTTCAATGTACCGTGACCATTCAGTATGTGTTTGATAACGACTCTTCACAAGTTCCTATCGTTATTCATACGGCTTTATATATATATATATATATATATATATATATATATATATATATATATAAGAGATCATTCATGATAATTTTCTCATTTTCATTTTGTCTTTTTGTTAAATCTATGACATTTAACGTTCATAAAGGACTGAGTATTTAACTTTGTCTGGCTTGGTAGGCATTTAAATACCGGGTTAAAATATGATAAACGATCTTCTTAACAGTCACTCGGTTATATTTGTAAAAGAAACGAATTATCGAATATGTAATTACTATTTACTTTTATCACAATACTAAGACAGGATATATATATATATATATATATATATATATATATATATATATATATATATATATATATAGGAAGCAATGCCTCATTTATACATGCTTCATTAAAGACGACAGACAAGGTACTGCGATTAAGCAACTTATTTGATGTTTCCAATGTTCGAACAAGCGTTTTTTTTTTTTTTCGTTTTTTATGTCTAGAAAACTGTCCGAATGTTCCTGTTTTCCGAGCGCTTTCTGCTATACTTTTAGCCATTATCAAGGGCGATTTTATTTTAAAGTTCTATCTGGGTGCATGGGTTGTCTTTCTGCTTGTAGAGTTATACTGATTTTTTTTCCGAATACAGTTAAAACATTGTGGCCGTATTCGTAGGTAATGTCCTTGAGTGTTGGCTTTTACTTTTTCATTATTAAGGCTTCCATTATTTTTAATCATTTTTTAACATGTGGATGAGGATATTATGTTTATATTTTCTACTAGTATATTTTGGATGGAGTCTGTTAAGTTTGCGGGGGTATTTAAATGGGTTCTAATAGAGCTGTGACCAGATAGTTGCAACGTAAGGCGTCTGGATATGCATGTATTAGTGTGAACAAATTGTTGTGTTGAGAATAAATTGAGGACTTTTAGAAAACGGTTAATTTCTGAGAGAAGTGAAAGGAAAATTGTTAAAAGCTGCCTCCAAGAATCCTCACTTAAAGACAAAGGACATTGTCCATGATGTAAAGACATCAGGGTTGAATGCATCGATGGCGACTTTCACTAGATCCTTACTTGGAGCAGAAATTCGAGCTTGTCGCCCAAGGAAAACCACTTAAAATACAGATTTGGCTAATGCTAAAAGCCATCTAGAACGTGGAAGTAAATAGTGGGACAATGTTTTATGAAACGATTGTTGAATTATTTGATCAAATGAGCTCCCGTTATGTATAGAGGAAAGTGAATGAAACCCACAAACCAAAAAATACCCTCCCTATATTTAAGCAGTGTGATGGAAGCGTTCTGCAGTGAGGATGTTTTGCTGTTTCTGGATTCTGAGAACTAGGGACAGTATTATATAGTATATATATATCATGTAGAAAGAGCAGTACTTGGCTATTTTTGAAACTGGACGTTTGAACGTGACAATGAGCTAAAAACAAGACACGAATTGTTACAAAAATACTGAAAAGACAGCAGTATTAAGGAATTTGCTTACCCCGCAAAAAAGGCCGGAGCCCATTGAACATTTATGGCTATATATATATATATATATATATATATATATATATATATATATACTGTCGTGAACAGAATTATTCACCAACCCAAGGGAAAATACATGAGGGAAAATACATTGATGATTGAATCGGTCATTAAATGTAACATTTGGTCACTTGTTTTCTTTATTCAAAATTCGGACAGAACTTATGGGATGACCTGATATATGTCTATATATCGCAGTCTGTTCATATCTATCTATATCAGGGGTGGCTTCTGTTTTCACCACAGTTAATATAAAAGATAACTAAGGAAACATTCAAGCCTTATAATTATTTACTGGGTATGAATTGAGACCCCAGTTCATTAAAACGTAAGTTTAATGTTAATGCGTGTGTAGCAAGAAACGTGTGTGTAAATTTTCTTCATGTCTTGTGGCTATCAAACATCTGAAATATATCGTATGCGGCTCTAACATTAAACAAGTTTTTTCTTCCTTCATATAACTATTTATTTATCTATTACAGTCTGTTCATATTTATCTGCCGATATATATATATATATATATATATATATATATATATATATATATATATATATATATATATATATATATATTTATGTGTTTTTATTATTTATTTTTGAATCACCAGTCGCACCTCGTAGATTGTATGCAGATTTCACAAGGCATTTTCAGTTAAATCGATTCCCGTTGCTTGTTTTATAAATCAGCTTACATTTAAAAGAAAAACTGAATAATATCTAAATCCAAAGATAACGAAAAAAATAAGCAATCTGTAAAATATAAATTCAAAAGGTAAAGACAACGTTAACAAACAACAGATAATATAGAAGGATGAAAAATAATCAATGTCTTGCTTTTTTCACCCACTTGTGACAGCATTTCCAGTCGAGGTCAGTCAATGTCCGGCCTACTGACTGCCACTTGTCCAGCCACTCCCACCGACCACTGAAGTCTTAAGTCCAGCATCGATATGGTCAGCTGTTTGAAGCGAGCAACGTGCTTCTATTTATGATTTAATGCCCCATCTTCTACGACAGAATAAGTGTCTCCAGACAATACTTGAAACGAGTGCGGAACACGTACTTACGAAGAAGAAAAAGATCGCTCGACATATTGACCACCATCTTGCCTCACCGCGATGGCAGTTGGCACAATTCGGTCAAGAATTCTTTCTTTTCATTTCTTCAAAATCCAAGAGGAAGGATATTATCAACTAAGTACATTCCTCCCACACAGAAGCCGATGTCTGAAGAAGATAGAGATGATAGCAGCTGTTTCATTTTTTCTGAAACCAGCTGTGTTTTAGATTATATTTATTGTAATAGTATATTTAAAACTGTAATTCAAAGATAAAGTATTTGAATGAAAAAGCTTACTTTAAAATATAAATGAAAATAATTGAAACCTTTATTCAATGTTACGAAAATATATCTCGAAATTACGTACCGACAATTGTCTTGAATTCGAGGATGTTTTAGAAACAGATATTTCTTTAAAATTTTGGGAAGATATTTGCTTAGTTTAAATATTTCGTAAATTAATTTATTGTAAAATATTGTTTATGTTTTTACATCTGAGATTCATGAAACTAATATAAATTAACTGTTTAATAAAAAACGTAAATAAAAAAGGTTTTAGGTATATAGCTTTATCTGTCTATATCCCTGAGGTGAGGTACTGTGATTACTTGCATTATTTACATTATTCAGACTGTTATCTTCATTTTCATTGCCATATTCACAGCGTTTCGGTCTCTATATCTCTGAGATGAGGTATTGAGATTACTGGCATTATTTACATTATTCGGACTGTTATCTTCATCTGCTTTTTTAAGCGTTTCACCCCAAGTAAGGCGGGAAGCCACTAACACGCAAGGAGCTACAGAGAGTTGGACCAAGAGCAAATAGGAGTGATAGAGGAAAGAATGAAGAGAAGGATAAGGGGTAGATCAAGACATCTGGCGACGTCGATTGGCATTACTTTTGAATAGTTGGAGATTATAGCTATCAGGAATACGGGAAAAGAGGAGGGAGTTCCACAGACGAGATGTGCGAGACATGAAGATATTGGATTAGAAGAGACGGCTACATTTAACAGTTTCGATAGTGAAAATGTGTGAGCGAGATGCCAGCCTAATAGACCGCTTCAATACTATATTCATAATGTTTCAGCATCTCTATATCTGAGATGAGTTATGATTATTGCATTATTTACATTATTCGGACTGTTATCCTCATCTTCATTGACATATTCACAACGTTTGGGTCGTTGTAATCTCCAGCCTTCTTCAGGTGATTCGTATTTCGAAACGAACCTTTTATTTCACCCACCAGGGAAGATTGTTCTAGTTCCACGTGCCATGTCTCTTCCGGATGTCTCAGTCATTTGCCTTTAACTGAACTCTCCAATTTTTTGGTTCACCACTCCTGCGGGCTGGTATTGAACTCACAACTCTTTGGGTCTAGTCATTGGATCTAACCAACGTCTTTCCATCTACTGGGCCATGTGTTCTCAAGTCCGAATAATGTAAATAATGCAAGTACATATCTTTATAATTTATATATTTTTCTTCTATGTAGACTTTTTCTCGGGTGGGTATAATGGGTGCTGTAAGCTTGGACATGTGGATGATGCAATAGATGTCGATTCAGAATTGAAAATTTCAAGACAGTTTCGTTATATTCACTAACCTTGGTAAAGGTAACAATCCATCTATTCTCCCTAGCCAGTTATCGATTACTTATTAGGTCTTGTATCAGTAAATAATTATTATGTCCTGCAAGAATTATTACAATTTAATTATATATATATATATATATATATATATATATATATATATATATATATATATTCTTTATTTAAATAATCTGAAAAGTGTAGATAAGTTGTAGAAAACAAACCAATCGAGGAATATTTCAGATGAGCGATCAGATATGGTTGCTTTTAAATATAAACAACGTTTGATTAATTACAATTCCCACTTTGCTATCTGATGTAATGAATATGCATACATCTTAGTTCCCCCTCACAGTAATATGTTTGGCTGGTGTCAGCCATAAATACAGACTGATGTGGAGGTACAGGTCTACGCCTATTGAGCGCCTATTGCCTACGCCTATTGACTACCACTACGACGAGGTACAGTCCATTACGGTTACCTGCTAGATTTTCCTACTCGGTTACAGTAGTCCAAAACCACTTTGCTACTTCGAACAAATATATCCCATTCCGGGATTATCACTATCCATACATACAAACTTATTAGTCAGGTTGCACGTTGTAGGATGCATGTATGTGACAGTGCTGACAGCAAACACAGAAAGGGTAGAGGACTACTTGCAATACAAAGAAATACCGCGTCCTGGATATGACGATAAACTACATCCGCGCCCAACAGCAAGGACTCTGACCAGGAGTTTTTGAGGAGCGTGGAACCACCTTTCAATTGCTTGTGTTCCCAGGTTCACGTCGGAGTGGCAGCATTTGTTATGACCCCACTTTAGCGCAAATAGTTAACAACCAAAGTGGGCTCAAAACACTATAAACGTGTAAAAATAGGTTTCAATACCAACAGTACATTTTTTAAGAAAACGATATTATCAGTAATACATTTTTGGAAAAAAGTATTACTAGCAATAAAAAACTTGCCGGCATTAAATAACCTAATGAGGTGTTGATATGCTGTAAAACAAACTAAACCAAACCAGAAATATCGAAGAACCAGAAATATCTGAAGATAATTCCGCCAAATTCACTATTCCTTATTTTTCCTCTACCGCTAAACTAATTTCATTCGGTTACCCTCTACTTTGTGTGCCTCTCGGGACCGTTAATTAAGTAAACTTTAGTAAAACCTATGAATAAATTTCCCACTTTAGAATACAAAAGAACACAAGAACGTGTTCCCGCCGAATATAAGTATAAAAATATATTCGAATCAATGAATTCAGTTTTTTTTTCATTTTTTTTCCATTTGGAAACTTTAAACCTAAATAAGTATACATCTGCATACTTCAAAATTCTTTAATAGTGATGGATAGAATATTGCAAGACATTTGCCAGCCCATTACACGCCAATTTCAGGAGGTGTGTGACATGTTATTAGTTATGAGTTTCCCTTCAAGCAGAAATATCAAAGTTACATATAGGCAATACCATGAGATGAATGAGAAATTACAAGCCATAAAATTAGATGTAATCTCGGCGTAATGGAGTTAACAATTCGGTACTGCTAATTAAGCACTTATAGAATAATCTACGTGGAATTTCAGGAAAGCAAGACAATCTGAAGCTACGAGACAGTTCAAGGCATTTGACATTCATCACATTTCCGGCTAAAATTATCGACTGGTCTACCTTCCAGTAAATAAGTCAAAGAGAAATGCAGTTAAGCATACGTCAAGATGCTTCGTCTGCAATTGAAGCATTATTGACATTTGCAAATATATATATATATATATATATATATATATATATATATATATATATATATATATATATATATATATATACGTGTGTGTGTATGTATGCGTTTGTGTGTATTCACGCGTCCGTGTATTGTGAATAACTATAATAATAATGATACTCCAAAAAGAACGAGGAAAAATCATTTTTAATAGTTTAATCTATTTTTAGGTCAGCTCATCTTATACACCAAAGACTTTTATAGATAACAGGAGTTATTATACTCAATACTCAATAAATCAAAAAATTCGTAATGCCCGTTATGGGTATGACGATAAACTACATCCAGCAGTATGGCCTCTGACCAGGAGGGTTTGAGGAGCCTGGAACCACCACTTAATTGTTGGTGTTCTCAGGTCCACCCTGACCCAAGATGGTAGCAGCTGTTAGGATCAAAGCTATGGGCAAATAGTCAAGACACAAACTTGTGTCAAAATAGATTTTAATACCAGAAACAATTTCTAATAAAAAAAATATTACCAGCAATAATTTTGGAAGGAAAAATTATTATTAGCAATACTTAAAAAAAATATCAGCAATACAAACAAGTACACATTCTTTGGGAAATATATGACCAGCTATAGATTTCTTCAAGGACAAATATTCCCAGAAATAGCTTTTTGAAGAAAAACATTACCAGCAATAGGAGATTTGTCGGCATTGAATTATTACTGAGGTTGATAAGTCGTAAAACATACAAACCAAACCAAACCATCATAATGGATTTCTCTCTTTGATCGACTCCTGAGTTTTGTGTCTCATCTCTTGTCTTGATAAATCTGACCTTGTCGTGCGATTTGACTTGAAACTCTAGAGAGCGTCAATGAGATTACTTCATTGGTCATTTATTGAGTATTTCTCTCTCACTATCTATTTATGCTGCCACGCAAACACACACACACACACACATATAGGTATATACATTATAAATATTTTATATATCTGCTGGCATAATGGAAAATGCATTTTTACGATATAAAGCATAAAGAACGTAATAAAATAATTCAAATATACAGTGTGTAAACCACTCTCCGGAGGGATTTGTAACATCTGTTTATAATCTCTCAGTTGCGTCTCTGACCTTGGGCAGAGTGCAGTCAGGGGCAACTCCGTCAAAGAACAGTGTCGCAAATGAGGAAAATTATAATGAATGATTCCAAGCCCTGAAGAAGAGCTGCCCGAGGCCGCGCCCTCTCACTGCACCATTGAGAGAGAGAGAGAGAGAGAGAGAGAGAGAGAGAGAGAGAGAGAGAGTGGGGAGATCGCTGTTCACACCGAAACCAGCGCAACCGGGGGTTATGGGGGCTGCGGGCAACGTTTGCTCCTTGCCCGGGTGTACGCGCTTAGCTCCCTCACCTTAAAAACTGACCTAGTGTCACAACTTGTTTTAGTGGGGAGTACATAGTAAATACCTAGTGCAAATATCTAATGCAAGGAAAACGATCAATACACACACACACACACACACACACACACACACACACACACACACACACACACACACACACATATATATATATATATATATATATATATATATATAATAAACAGAGAGTCATAGAGAAAAGAAAGAGACAGACAGAGTGATAGTATTATGTTCCGACAAAAGGATAGATTTAAACTACTTGTATGCATCCTGGATTGAAACAGTGGCATTTAATTAACTGTGTTCCTGTCAGGAGGAGGTATATGCAGGATCTTAGACATGTCCGGCTTTTATTTGGTGCCACTTGGTGGATAGACCATCGTCTTGTACGCGACAAGGCAAACATTTTAATAAAACCCAGGAACAGACCGAAAGGTGTGATTCTTCACTAAATGCTTGAATGTTAGTCATATAAAGGATGAGAATATACAGAAGGAACTAACAGTAGATTGGAAATCATTCAAAGTAAAAGTATTTGGTATGATTTCCGGAATAAAGTGACAAGTGCTTGTACAGATTATGTTGAAAAGAAATACAAGGATTGTTTTGATGAAAATGATGAAAAAACTGGTGCAATAATTTAAGACAAGAAAGAGTCTTAACATCAGTTTTATATAGGACTAATTCTCCTCAAAGACCAAAATCACTTTAAGGGGTTTTAATAGGCATACGAGTAAAACTCTGATCAATGCAGGATAACTGGTGGAGTAGGAAGGCTGCCTCTATCATTAACAACGTCAAGCTACTATATAGCTTGTTGCGTGAGGCCTATGGTCCTTTCAGCTTCCCTTTCAGCACCAATTAGTTCTAATGATGGTAGGCAGTTGATGCGTGATCCCAAGAGTACATTTGAGCGTTGCTTTGGCCAGTCTGAGTACCTTGTGAATCGTCCTTCACAGATAGATAATGAGTTCATCCGGGTCATACTATGCCAATCAACCGAGCATGCGATAGAAAAGGTTCCATCTATTGAGGAATTGTCTGGTGCATCTGAAAAAACTGAACAGTGGGAAGTCACCCGGCATGAATTGTCTATGCGCAGAAATTATGAAATATGGTGGTTAAAACTTCCCCCGCATACTGACAAATGAAAGAAGTGTGAGAGGATGAACTGGACCCTCATAATTGATAGGATATCCTTAATTTTGTTCTGTACAAGGGGAAGTTGCAAAGAACCCGAGGAAACTCCCACAGGATAGCTCTCCTCTCAATCTCTTGTAAGGTATTGTGTATAATCCAGTTAGGCCTTCTGCTCACCAACAGAGCATACGACTTATTGCCTGATGGTCGAGGCGCAGTAGATAAGATACAGGAGAAATGTGTAGAGAAAAGAATGGATCATTATCATGTCTGTTGAATTAAAAAAAAAGTTTTTTTGGTACAGTTAATCAAGCTGCTTTCTGCAAAATCTTAGGAAGGTTTGGCTGTCTTGAAAGTTTCATAAAGTTTCTGCTTCTCTTTCATGATAATATGAAAGCCTGGGTAAATGTTGATGGTAAGCTCTCAAAACCATTATCCAGATATAATGATGTCAAGTAAGGAGACATTCCTGCTCCTAGAATTTTAGCCATATACTTTTCAATGTTGTTTTCGGTGGCTTTTAAGGATGAACCTCATGACATCTACATTAGGTATCGCACGTCAGGTAAAATGTTTAAACAGCGGCGTATTGTTGTCAAAACAAGTGTACAAAATGCCCTCATCCGAGAATTTCTGTATACTGACGACTGGGATTTATATGCTTGTTCTTAATGAGAGATGCATCATTTGATTGGTTTGTTCTGTAATGCTTGCCCTCCTCTGAGTTTGAAAATAAGTTTTGTTAAAACCGTTGTTATGTATCACTCTGTCCCTGGCAAAGAATATGTTGAGCTTTCTGTGTATGTTTATGGACAGAAGTTGAAGATTTCAGAAAGATTCTGTACTTTTTCGATCGAGCCAAAAACTGAACGTGACATAGGAAGAAACTGGGACGTTATTAGAAACAATTAAGAATTGAAAGCTATGGACCGAAAAGGAAAGCAAAATACAAAATATAAAAGCAATCGAGCCTTTAATCATTTAGAGCTCGCTTCAACAAGTACAACACTTTAACGATATAAGAATAATAGACGGAGGAAAGTGTGACAAAATTGCAAAGGCCTAACTGAATATCAAAAGATGCTGTTTAAAAAAATTATTATGAGACAGAAAAAAATCTTAGAAACAGGAAATGGATTGATGAATGGTTATTCAATAAGAATTCTCCCATATAGCACTGAATATTGGATAATTTCTTCCCAGACGAAGAGGAAATATGGAGCAACAGAGATGTAGTTCTACAAAAGGATGCTGAAATTACCATAAATACTAAATGTAAGCAACGAGGAAGTTTCAAGTAACGTTAGAAGCAAGAAGAACACATGTACTTAGAATCATAAAAAGAAAGTTGAAATCTTTGAGATCTTAAGTGCAAGAAAGATGTCTTGGAGAATTTGACTCTCACAGGATATATAAAAAACAAGTAGGGAAAGGAAAACATTTGTGTACAGCCTAGCGTAGAGAAAAAAAGGGAATTTCTGTTTACTTATCTACGGACGATCAAAGGCCATAAAGTTGGTATGTTATTTCCTTGTTCTCGTTCCGTAAACATCCCTATCCTTTAGACAATATGATCAATCATTTGTTTGGGGACATATGTAAATCCTTTTAATAAATGTTTGTAAGTTGTTTTCCTTTTAAATGTTTTGTTTGTTACGGTCACATATCTCGTCTTTCTATATTCGCATTCAGTGTTAGTGTATCAATAGCTACACTATTACAAATATTAATATAAGTGTGCTACTGGAATGCTAAAACGCATTATTCTTCCTAACACTAGTCGGTAAACTATGGCTGGCTGATAAACAATACTAATACATTGATTAACCTATCTAATAATCTTCTGCAAATGGATGTCAGACTAGGGATTGGGATTGATAAAAAAACTTTCCTTTGGCAAACTAAACGATCGACTGTGCTCACGACGTGGGTCTAGACACAAATGTTAGGGTACTACTGTACTGTACTGTACTGATGCGGCATTCACCCTGGGCGGATTGAGCCGGCTTCTTCCTGTTATGAGAAGAAGATTCTTGGGATAAATTACAGAAGTAGGGTACCCAGGTCTACTCGGATAACGTTCTTGCTTGCCGCGGGATTCCCACAGACGCAGAGACAGGAACGACCAGAAGCCGCCGGTTACCGATGCAGACGCTCCTTGGATTTTCACCAGAGCCCTTGTTAGCCGGCGTGTGTGTCAGACCTGTCCGCCTTGGGTGGCACTACCAGGAACGAAGTTCCGGGCGGCATAGCTCTGACACTACCGTTTACACCCCCCCACCGACTGTGAGGTAAGGGTTGACTTTGGGGGCCTACAGTACCAGGTGTTCCCAAGCGGTCCCCCATCTAAGTACTGACCTGGCTCTACGCTGCTTAACTTCGGTGATCGTACGAGAACCGGTGTTTCAGCGTGATTTGACCGTAAGCTAAATGTTAGGGTATATAAGACTTGTGTTCTATTCACCCTCCTCTGTGCTTGTGAGACATGAGCAACACTTGAATATGTTAGAAAGTTTTCGTTTTCACCGAGACTTTCTGAGAATGTTTGCCGGAATTAGTTGGCAGATGCTCATTAGAAATGGTGAAGTACTTCACAATTGTAAGTGCATGAGCATTGAAAGCATCAACCTGCAACATCGTGTTAGGGGGTGCGGTTTTGTGGTGAGAATAGATCAGCGACTTCCGAAACAGATTTTCTAAGTGGAGTTGAAAATAAATCTCAGAGAAGCTAAATATATTGCCATTGTATTTGATCTCACATGTCGCCATTGAATGGGATTTCACATGTCTTCAATGTTGTAACAAATGCCTAAGCAGGCCTCAAAAGTCACGAGTGACGTCACATGAACCGCAAGACTATTAATTATATTGAGGATTGTCTCAAAATATGTAGACGTTGTGGAAAAGAGTGCGCTTCAATGGGAGGCCTAAAGAGAGGCACATGGAAATCATTACAATACCCAGGAAGCAGCAGCAGCAGAATACGCCATCGATCTTTTCAGCTGTAACGTTTTTGGTAACAAATGACATCCATGATTGGGCACCTCGACGTGGTGTAATGGTTAGCAAGTTGTCACGTTAGAACAATTACAACTCAGTAGTGAGTTCGATCCTCACCGGGTGCCTCGTACTTTCGGCCTTGTGTCACATCTACACTGTGCTTAGAAAATCACTAATGACATCCATGACTGACTTAAAGAGTCATAAAACAGCAAAACATGTATAGATTGATCTAGCGATAACAATACTTATATATATATATATATATATATATATATATATATATATATATATATATATATATATATATATTTATAATTATTTAAAAATATGATTCCAACACGCTACATAAGAGTTCACATGTTTCAAAACAAGAGCCGAAAACGTCAATATAATCATTTGAATTAAATTGAATTAAAGTAATAAGCTCTGTTCCATCTTCAAGCGACATTTTTTGTATCATTTTTGTATGGATACAAAAATGCTAACATCAATTATAGAAACAATTGTACTAACCGGAAAAAACAGGAAAAGAAAAATCATTTGGTATACCACTGCGTTCAACCAAATGGTTAGTATTAAGCTAGGACAGAAATTCTTAGCTTTAATTGAAAAACACTTTCCTACCAATAGTAGACTTAGTAAAATATTTAATAAAAACACCCTAAAATTAAGTTACAGCTGCACTAAAAATCTAGAAAGTATAATAAAAAAAAAACAATAATAAAATCCTGAACAAATCCCCATGCTTGAATAGTATTAATAAAAACCCTACACTTAAATTAGACAAAAGTAGTGAAAAGTTATTTGATTGTAGTAACCGAGAAGGCTTCCCATTGGAAAATAAATGCCGTGCAAAATCTATGGTATACCAATGTACTATCTCATCCATTGAGAGTCTTAATACTAATATGATATACATTGGGTCTACGAAGAATGAATTTAAACCCAGATGGAGGCAGCATAAGTGCACTTTCAACAATGTAAATAAAAGAAATCAGACATCTCTATCTAAATATTTTTGGCATTTGAAGGAAATGAATAAAACACCAAAAGTAAAATGGAAAATTATAAACAAAACTAGAACTTGTACAACTTGTGATGACTCATGCCCTTTATGCCTACATGAAAAACTACACATTATTAAGTTTCTAAATAATAAAAATCTATTAATCAATAGACATGAGTTAACGGTTTTTTGCCGACATCATCAAATTTTTGCATTGAATAATTAGCATAAAAACAAACAATAAAATAATATTTAAATTCCATAGTCCTAAAAAAATAGTTTAAATGCCCTACAAAAAGATATACCTTTATGATGTCGTCAAAAAACAAATATTAGCGACTTACGACAGTTTTTATATACACAAAATCCTTTCAGAAAGAAATAAAAAATAAAAGAAAAGAATAAATAAAACTCCATAGACACTCAACCAGACTAGACGATGTCATCTTCCGCTTTAAATTTAGGCACCTTAAACTTACCCTGACTTGACATCTGTGAATGTAACTTAGATATTGATACAAATTATTAACACCTTACACCCTTTTTCTTTAAACAATTGCTCTAGCCGTTACAATAGAAATTTTGATTTCAATAATGAATATGCTTATAAAACGCGTAAATTTCAGAAATAAGTTATTCCAAAAAATTTCGCTTGAAGATGGAACTGTGACGTCACCCCGGGGTCGCTGCGCCAAATGTGAAGTCCGCCTGGCCGCGCCCGCCGCACTGTCCTGGTCGCGGCGCCAATTGTGACGTCACCCCGTCTGTCTCCGCGCCGTCGCCGTCCTATCCTGTCCTGTGATGACCAATGTTACTTGGTATTGGTCGCGGCACCAAATGTGACGTTCTAACCTTTTGCTGATTCGGATGGGAATTTGGTTAGATTCGGTATCAGCCTTGTCGTTCCCAGCTCGCCTCCAACATCTGGTTACCGAAGTAACTGTTTTGATTTCTAGTCTAACCTACCCACGTTGTGATTTGTTCTTAGGTAGACGAAATCAATCAGTCGCCAGGCCGTAATGCAAGTCGAGTCCGAACAAGGGTAATACCACACAAGTATATGTAAAAGAAAATAAAGTAATAACTCGAAAAGTTCAAATGTGTTAAAAAAGGATAACAATATTTTATATCTGGTTGCTGAATACAGGACTGGTCTTCCTCCCAACCCGCTTATATGGATTCGTGACACTTAGTGTTTGTTAGGCAAGTCTTAAGATCTTAAATTGTTCTTTTAAGAAACTGGTTTTGGTGTATCTTCAGGCGATATTCGTAAAACTTGTTTTGTTGGTGTGAGTCGCCAGGACGTTCTTCAAAAATAGATTGTTCTTGGTTAGAAGTTGAGGTCGAGAATGCGTGGATCTTTCAGTCAGGTTCCTGCGAGGTGGGTCTCAGAGCTCACAGCTCAATTCGTGCCTGTCTTTCTAACCCCAACTCAACTCAACTCAACTGCCGTCTACTCGTTGCGACTCTGCTTATATAGACGCCGACCAAAACCGGGGTGGGCCTGACGGGGTTTGAGGTTCCTTGATAATTCTAAATCCGCATCAAGGATTTCCATTGTTTTCGGTCAGGAAAATTTAATAATTTCCATTTTTGGAAGTCCTTAATTCTAGTTTAAGGGAATTGTCCTCCCAAAATCTTCCTTTCTCATATTGGTATCTCATACCAATCTCTTCAGAGGCGTCAACAGGTTTCCTTTCTCTCTCACAGTGGCATCTCATACCGATCCCTTCAGGGAGCTTCAACAGGCCTCCCCTCTTTCTTCACATGATTACCTTCGCCTACCGCTCACGCCACCATTCAGCCAATGGACGCCCAGCAGCGTGGGTGTGGCTAGACTGGCCTCGGTTTAAAAAACCTCGATCAAAGAACAAAAAAATCTTTTTTTTCCTTTTCTTTCTTTTCTTCTTCCCGACAACAAATCCTTACGACACTTATCTTAACCGAACGACGTCTGGATTTCGTCAATCGAGATTTTCGCCAGCATCAAGTGGGTGGTCATCTGGCGACTATGCACCCTGGTGCCAATTATTCGTTCCGATAAAATAATTTTGCTATCATGGCCAGCTCTGACACAAAACAGGTGCTCTTCTCAAATGATATTTCCGCAGATAGTTAAAGGGTTAATCTTTCCTTCCTTGTACTCTGCGGGTGGTCCAGCGGACATTTTTCGCGGTCAGAGCACGACCCAGTTAATTTAATTCTCGCCTTTTCTTTTTTTTTCGCAACCTTTAATAGTGTCACAGAACAGAGCTTTAGTACTTTAATTCAATTTAATTCAAATGATTATATTGAATTTTTCGGTTCTTGTTTTGAAACATGAGAACTCTTATGTAGCGTGTTGGAAGCATATTTTTAAATAAATAATAATATTTATGCTCTACTTTTGTATCGAGCACTATTTTTTAAAAATGATAACAAAAATACTAAAGAACTTTGGGTTATTTACCTAAGGAGTTCTTTCTTTTTTTCTTTATATTTTCACACATATATATATATATATATATATATATATATATATATATATATATATATATAATGATAATAACAATTTCGACGTATGAGGTTCTGACAACTTAACCAATTGATTCAGTTATGAAATTTTGTGCGATAATCTTAAGTGGTACTTAAGACCCCCTACTGATTTACAAAGAAGGCCGCATATGGAAAAAGAAGAGGATTGTGGGACGAGATCACTGTTAGATTGGCTGACATTTTTGATCTTGGACTCACTTTTTGTAGACAATTCATAAAGAAGATTGAAAACTCCACTAAAACACTTTGATCTCCATTCTACCCGCTCCAAGGCTAAGCGCTCGCGGTTGTTATGATCTATATTGACTGTTAATAAGTTGCTCATCAGCTTGTCTTTGTATCTTTGCCATGGAAGTCCCACATTCATGATCTACCTGGCAGTACACACACACACACACACACACACACACATATATATATATATATATATATATATATATATATATATATATATATATACACATATGCGTATATGTATGTATATACAAATATTATAATATATATTCTTTTTATAAGTTATTTTTATGGATACAGCTTATTTGAGTTAATGCGTTATTTTCAATGAAACAGTAACAATTACATTTACCATGCTGAATATTCGAGAAATTTAAAGAAAAAATGCATCCTCTGAACGAATACTCTGCCAAGAATTGAATCTGTATCCCATGTAGCCGGACGTTCTGTTAGCCGTTTCAGAGCATTTCCGATTTAGCAACGCACAATTTAATGCTTCTTAGCACAACTATTTGTTGTTCCTTCTCAATCGTTCACTACGCCTCCGAAAACCAATCTAACGTAAACAATGACAACATCTATGTAACGGATTAAATCCAACAAATATTTTAATATATATTAGGTTTATACGATATATTTATGAATAAAACTTATTTGAGGTCTTTTTTTAATTAAACAGTATTAATTACATTTACCAGCCTGAATATTCAAGATATTTGTCTGAAAACATGCGTACTCCAACAGGAATGGAAACAACAGTAATACTGATATATATATATATATATATATATATATATATATGTGTGTGTGTGTGTGTGTGTGTGTGTGTGTGTGTGTGTGTGAGTGTGTGTGTGTTTATATGTATGCATATGTATATGCATATACATATATATATATGTATATGAATATATATGTATGTATACAAATATTTATATATATATGTATATATGTATTTATATATATGCATGTGTATATATTTATATATGTGTATATATATATGCATGGGTATATATGTGTATGTATATATGTGTATATATATGTATATATGCGTGTATACGTATATATATATATATATATATATGTGTATATATGTATGTGTATATATACATGCATGTATATATATATATATGTGTGTGTGTGTGTGTGTGTGTGTGTGTGTGTGTGTGTGTGTGTGTGTGTGTGTGTGTGTGTGTCCAAAATAAATGTTTTTCGATCATTAGGCTACAGGCTTTATATAAACCAATGTATTTAAGCAGACACAGATAGATATCTAGCTAGCTAGATAGATAGATCGACAGATCGAACGATCGATCGATAGATAGATAGATAGATAGATCGATAGATAGATAGATACATAGATACATAGATAGTTAGATAGAACAACAAGGAGAAAGTGATTATGTCATAACATAACATTTTATCTTTTTCTTATTTCTTAATCCAAAATGTCCTAATTGAAAATAAAATAAACTAAATCCGTCACATAACTAATTAGATATTTTTAAGAAAATCATGGATTCGTTTTGGAGAACATCGACACAGTTTACAAAAAAGACATGTCATTTTGTCTGCTGGACTAACTTAATCGCTCATTTTAATTTTGTTTTCAATTTAACTGCGAATGCGTAACGTACACATTCTTACACAAATAATCCCAACAAAATGATTTCTACATAAAGAAATGGCCAAGTTAAAATCGCAAAGAGAAGAGCAGAAAAAGAATAAATAGCAGGACAAAATGACACTAATAAAAATTAAACAAATGGAGGAAAGACGCCATTGGCAGTAAGGGAGGAAACCAGTGAAATGTTGAGCAGGAGAGAAGGTGAGCTAGTGAGGAGGAGGGATAAATAGACAGATGGCGATAACATAGCAGGAGAAGTCGGAATTACTGACATAGACAGAGAAGAGGGAAATAAAGAATTCGTTCAGATGAAGAGAGAGGGTATTTTTTAGGGATTCAATAGGAGAGAACGAAACATAATCAAATAAGGATTGCTAGAATAAAAGGAAATGAAACTTATCGATAAAGACAACGTATTAATAAGAAGTTAAGGGCCAAAGAAAATGAATTTGAGTCAATATGAGTTCCAAACAGGAACACACAGTGTTAGAGAGAAAAGGTGTCAAACAGAAAGAAATTCAGAAAATATCAGATAAAATAAGCAAACATTGTAGACCGATAGCGATATTGAGATAGCATTAAATGTATCAGCGTCAGAGACAGAAAGATCGGAAAAGACGACGAATAAGTACAAACATCCAAATGTGCAAGGAGAAAAAAAAAATAATAAAGAACTACATATTTTTCTCTTTTTCCATATTAGAGCATGTCATGAAACTTTATGCAACAGATCATTGAAAATATTGTATAACATAAAATTTAATGCACTTTTACTTTTAAAAAAAATTGTTCTGAAATTAAACAATCAGAAAAGTTTACGCCCGAATTAATCTTAATGTTATAACCATGGTCGATATAGTATAAGTTGAAGTTTAAATCTAACAGCAGCGATAAGAATAATATAATAATATTTTATTAAATATTTAGTAGATATAAGCCCTAAGAGCCACTAAGGTTAGAGAGTTATTAAATGTATAGTGGGTCAGCCAATTTGTATTGGTTATAAATAGAAATAAAAACCGACCCTCTACAATTTTTACAATATCAAATGTAACAAAGACAACAACAAGAGAAATAATCAAGTAGAAGGTAAAGAAAGCAAACAAAACAAGACCGATAATATGTGTATATACAAATATATATTAATAACAATGTTACAATACATGGAAACAGTACAAAGGACGAAGTGTGTGAATATTCTGTATGTGCGTGCGTGTGTGAATATTCTGTGTGTGCGTGCATGTGTGAATATTGTGCTTAGCGTGTTTCCACGCTATCCCTTGTTAGCGACTACATTTCGAGGTTGATAGCTGAAAATTCTCTAGGAATAAGAGAGTTTACCTCAAGGTGTCAGTGCACAGGCCTGAAGGAAAAAGAGATAGAGGTGAAGAGTGAGCGACTATTTATAGCCAGGGAAGAGAGACCCCTGGTGTAAGGGTTAACGGAGTGAAGGAGGAGTTAACTCCGACAAATGTATGGACGGAGGGTAACCGAGAATTCATCATGGATTATAAAGGGCGCGTAAGATAGGAAACGGTTGACAGTTGATTTGAAATAGTTAAGATTGTGTTGTTTGAAGAAGCACATTCTTGGGAGTATGTTCACTCAAGTAACAGAAGAACAAAACTTCCATTTTATTAATGGAATAAAAAATTAATGATGATGGTTCGCTCCTCGGTTTATAGCATAGCGGGTCTCAGTTTCGAAATTTCTGAACTACGGAGGTCTGAACTACGGACTATAGAGAATATAACTCGTCAGAATAATTTAGAGTAGCGATAGGCGTGTGACGTTGCTTTTGTGCAAAAGAAGGTGCACGGTTCAAAATAATTCAAGGCCAAGTCAATGTTTTTGCGCTACGTCTAAGCTAGAAAGAGAGGATTGGACAGCTTCAGACCATATATTGTAGAAATAATTAATTTTTGCTTTCATTTCGCTCTTTGTAAAGACAGTGCATGGCAAATGGAGGCATTTACTTTCCATAGCCTTATAAGTTACCGACCGTTTTTTCCAGAGATTTCAGAGATTCTTCCTAATGCAGGAACAAAATTCTTACGAATTGTGACCATATAGAAAAGGGCAATAGTTAAACTATTACAGTACTGTGGTTAGTTCAAGTACTAAGAAAAGATATTGTCTCTCAAATTCCAGGGTAAATCAACATATTTGAATTTGTGTAAAAACCTAATGAATACAATGAGGGAAGGAAATTGAAAACAGGAATGACTGGGTTACAACGAGAAACACTTCCCATAAATATTATTTAATCATAGAATTAATAATAATAATATTATATGTCAAATATTTGGGACCAATTTCTGTATTTAATTATTAGTACGTCTCATGGCTTCTTTGGTTTCATTAACTTCCACTAAGCGTGCATGTTGAGACTATTTAACCTATTAGTGCATGTCATCAACATTTTTAGTGTGGAGGTTAAGTAGAATATAACTCCGTTGGCCCAGCAAGTTAGATTAGGCAAAATAAGTTAACATTTAAAGGAAATTTTATGTAGTCAAGACTAAATTGATTCTTTACTGTTATTATTATTATTATTATTATTATTATTATTATTATTATTATTATTATATTTCTTTTATTTCTGGTATGTACACATATCTTTCCGGGTCCTGCCTAGAGACCTAAGGTAAAAAATGGAATTATGTCATTTGCCACTGATCAATTAAAAAAAAAAAACAAAACAAAAACGAAACACACACACACACATACATATTTTACATTGATAAAGACCTTCGTAAGTTGTGAGCTGTACTCGTGAAAACAATTTTTGTATTTCCTTCAACTGGAATCATTTCCAACCAATCCGAGAGCTCCAACTACAACAAGAATTGTTGATGTTCCCATTATTATTACTATTATTATTATAAGACACATACATATATATATATATATATATATATATATATATATATATATATATATATATATATATATATATATATATATATATACACCTGGCAAAACCTTTCAGGAAGAGAATGTTCTTCTGGCCGGTGGTGAGCTAATAAATTAATTCTGAGAAAGGCGCACAATTATTTTTTTGCGATTCTTCGAAAGCCAAAGCGTTTTTTTGCCAAAACTTTTCTGCTACATTTTATGTATCATAAATGTGTTGTCAGGGCGATTGTAATTGTATTTAATTAAGAACCAAATAAAACTTTGTGAAACTATAGTTATCTATGGAAGCCAGAAATCATCCAGAGGAAATATTTACTGAAAATAACATTTAATTATCTAACATGAATTTAGTGTGAAATTGATGTCACTAATTGCCCCACAACCTCCATCATATTCTAGGAAAAGAAAACGTAACTATAATAGGATTTACATTATTTATATTCAGTTTAATATCTTCATCTTTGTTGTTACTATCCTAAACATCTGACGGTTATGTCTGGCCGCTTCTTTCAGTTTTCTTTCGATTCACCTAACCTTCAGATAATCTGTACACTTTATTTAATCTACGGATTTAATCTGATCATGTCTAGAGATGTTAAGGGATGGAATGATAGTGACAGTCTAAAGCAATTAGATTAGATAAAGTATTCAATTTTAAATTCTCAGCTGGTTCTCACACTATTACTGAAGTTAAGCAATGTAGAACCTGATCAATTCCAATATGGGTGACTACTTGGTAATACTTAGTGCTCTAAGCTTGAATGTTGGGGTGGTGCTAATGATAACGGTTCGGAAATCACAAACGGAGAGCCGTGTTCCATATCCAATTTGGTTCAATGCATTCACTTATAAGAAAATATTCGTGTAAAGGCATAAATCAACCTTTTCTCATTGAAGCTATGGAAAACTTAGTAAAACTTGTATCACTACATGATTATTATCTCTAAATATTCTTACAATATAAAAAAAAATACAATCAGGCTTTAAATAAACTGCAAAAGGCAGATACGCTGTAAAAAAAACAAAAAACAACAACAAATCAATAAAAATTTTCTGAAGGTTAGTCAGAGTGAGGTATATCTCGAGAAGGTCGGGGGTTACAACGATCGAAACGTTGTGATAATAGCAACAAAGATAAGGACATTCGTCCGCATTTAAATAATGATAACTCCACGTCCCAAGAATTGAGAAAGAAATTATCATTATTATTAATTATAAATTTGATTTCAGTAATAGCAGCTTTTTTTGCAAATACAGTTTCTATGATGCAAAACTTTTTATGATGCTATGAAAACGTCTGCTAATTATTATTATTAAATCGTTTCGACGTTTAAATCATCAACCTTCTTCAGGTATCTGTCGATTTGTGCAATCTTCAGAGAACATTGATTGATTTGCGTTTTACGGCTTATCAACTTTTTCAGGTTATTTAAAGTCGGGAAGTATTTATTTATATTGTATATAATTATATATTATTATATAATTATATATAGAGGGAATTTTTAAAAATTGTAGCATAGAACTGTCATATTTGGAATAAATGATTATATATTTGTCTTTAAAATTGTCATAATCAACCATGCCTCTCCACAACATCCTTTATATTATTTAAAAATTGGACAGTCATTGTTGTTCTTAGGAAAGATAATGTTATGGTTTGTCCCTTGCATACTTCGCCGTTTTGAAGTTATAATTTTCCTTTTGATAACTTGAGTACCAACCAAGGCGATAAAGCCTATTCGTTTCTACTATTTAACATATAAATATTATGTGTGGGGGGAATAGTATTCTGATGTTCTCTTTAACATTTTTTAAAAGCGAACACAAATTGTTTCTGCCAAAAATTAAATTCGGCCCGGTGATTTTATTTGCGTTGTTTTTAACAGTTTGCTAATCACAAATCAAATCGTCATAACTGATATCATAACCAATATTTGTTATCAGATTAATCACACTTGTTATGTTATAGGAAAACTAAAAGTATCATCATTGTCATCTTGGGAATAGGAATACTAAAGGCATCATCATAGTCGTCTTAGGAATAGGAATACTAAAAGCATCATCGTAGTCCTTAGGAATAGGAATACTAAAGGCATCATCATAGTCGTCTTAGGAATAGGAATACGAAAAGCATCATCATAGTCCTTAGGATTAGGAAGACTAAAGGCATCATCATAGTCGACTTAGGAATAGAAATACTCAAAGCATCATCATAGTCCTTAGTAATAGGGACACTAAAAGCATCATCGTAGTCCTTAGGAATAGGAAGACTAAAGGCATCATCATAGTCGACTTAGGAAAAGGAATATTAAAAGCATCATCATAGTCGTCTTAGGAATAGGACTATTTAAATCATCATCATAGTCCTTGGGAATAGGAATACTAAAGGCATCATCATAGTCGTCAAAGGAATAGAAATACTAAAAGCATCATCATAGTAATCTTAGGAATACTAAAAGCATCATCATAGTCCTTAGGAATAGGAAGACTAAATGCATCATCATAGTCGTCTTAGAAATAGGAATACTAAAAGCATCATCATAGTCATTAGGAATAGGAATACTAAAGGCATCATCATGGTCGTCTTAGGAATAGGAATACGAAAAGCATCATCATAGTCCTTAGGAATAGGAAGACTAAAGGCATCATCATAGTCGACTTAGGAATAGGAATACTAAAAGCATCATCATAGTCCTTAGGAAAAGGAATACTAAAGGCATCATCATAGTCGTCTTAGGAATAGGAATACTAAAGGCATCATCATAGTCGTCTTAGGAATAGGAATACTAAAAGCATCATCATAGTCCTTAGGAATAGGAGTACTAAAGGCATCATCATAGTCGTCTTAGGAATAGGAATACTAAAAGCATCATCATAGTCCTTAGGAATAGGAATACTAAAGGCATCATCATAGTCGTCTTAGAATTAGGAATACTATAGGCATCATCATAGTCGTCTTTGGAATAGGAATATTAAAAGCATCATCATAGTCCTTAGGAATAGGAATACTAAAGGCATCATCATATTCGTCTTAGGCATAGGGACACTAAAGGAATCATCATAGTCCTTAGGAATAGGAAGACTAAAGGCATCATCATAGTCGACTTAGGAAAAGGAATATTAAAATCATCATCATAGTCGTCTTAGAAATAGGAATATTAAAAGCATCATCATAGTCGTCTTAGGAATAGGAATATTAAAAGCATCATCATAGTCCTTAGGAATAGGAAGACTAAAGGCGTCATCATAGTCATCTTAGGAATAAGAATATTAAAAGCATCATCATAGTCGTCTTAGGAATAGGTATATTAAAAGCATCATCATAGTCCTTAGGAATAGGAAGACTAAAGGCGTCATCATAGTCATCTTAGGAATAAGAATATTAAAAGCATCATCATAGTCGTCTTAGGAATAGGAATATTAAAAGCATCATCATAGTCCTTAGGAATAGGAAGACTAAAGGCGTCATCATAGTCATCTTAGGAATAAGAATATTAAAAGCATCATCATAGTCGTCTTAGGAATAGGTATATTAAAAGCATCATCAGTGTCAAGTTAGTTAGAGGAAAACTAAAATAATCATCACAGTCATCTTAGGAAGAAGCGAACTAAAATTATCATCATAGTCGTCTTGATTTTCTTCACCTTTTTATCTCAATCTCTTCGCTATGATTATTATTCAACTTCATTTTTTCGCAGGTGGCAAAGAAAATAGCTTCGCATCAGAGGCGACTTCTGCTTCGTTTAATTCTGCTTATTAGATGAATAGAAATATCAAACAAGTTTCATTGTGATTTTCTCGTCATTCTTTTTTGTTATTTTTTTTCTTTTTTAATATTAATGGCTTAATGCAAAGTTTAAAACGGGAAAAATAAAAAAAGCGGGAAGGAAATGAAACGAAAGGCAAATAAAAAATATGTCTATTCGCTTCATTTGTTATTGATAAAACCCGAAAATAAACTTAACAGAAAAATTCAAATTGAAGGTTGTCCTTTTTGCGACGTCTTTGTATTCCACTGATAATTCGAGAAACGGTCCACCCCATCGACACACATGTACAATTCAATGCACACATTTCTCAGTATTGTTCATGCTACATTGCAAATGTTTTATCAGTTTTAGTTGCAGTTGTCTCCTGTTAATTTACATGAAAACTAATAAAATGGATGTCTTCAAATTATGTTTGTTCGTTTGCTTACGTGTAAGTGAAAAGATGAGTAAAAAAAAATGGATGAAAAACATTGTATTTTATGGCACTGACAAAAGTAAGAATTTGGATATTATTTTTTGCGCATGCGTATTAAGACCGAATGTTTGATGGGAAGAAATAACGAAGAAAAGAGAAAATTATAAGATAAAATTGAGAAAAGGCAAAGAAAAGATTAAGAAATGAACAGCAATAAAATTTATCAAGAATGTAAAAGAGAAAAGTCAGAAAAGGAATATATAAAATAGAAAAGAAATTATAATATTAAAAACGGTAGGTATAAAATAATATTAAAACAATTGATGTTATATCTTAGGAAAATGAAAAAAGAGATGTACGTGAAAATGAAGGAAATACAAGAAAGAATGAAAAAACGTAATATAGAAAGCTGAGAAATGAAATAAGAAAAAAATGAATAAATATTAATTTGAATAAGGAAATAAACAAATGGAGTCAAGAAAATAGAGAGGACGTGACGGAAGAGAAAATGTGATGTTTAACGGAGGAAGGAAAGCAAATAAATAAATAAATAAGAGAAAACAAAAGTGGAAAGAAACAAAGAAATATGAATAAGAGAAATATTTAATCCTAGTGTAAATTGTGTAAATTGCTTATCTTTCCAAATTTGGATACATTTTAAAGGTTTTTCAGAAAACAAGATGGATTATCTTGTTGGAATTTATATCGTAAGATACAATTATCTAGTAGTATTCACTGCTACTTCTCTAGTAGTTTAGCTTTAATCTTCAGTATCGACTGCTGGTGAGATTTGCATATGAATAGAACTCTCTCCCCTCACTTGTTTTGAAATATTAAATACTTTATTTCGGCAAAATTAGCTCCATGAAAACGCTAAAAAAGAGAATTGGTGGTATGTTTTACTAAACCAATATTGTAACAGGAGTAAAAGAAACATTTTATACTTCGTCAACACCAGCATCTCCTGTCATCTGATTATCCCCATAAAAATGTATACTTTCAATCTCATAACGTTCCCACAAATTGCTGTCAATCTTCGAAGACTAACGAGAGTTATGGCAGGAACAATATTATACACAGAAAAAGAATTGTTTCCATCACGAAATGAAAGTGGAAAAATGATGTGGGTAGCTTATTTCACCCATGATAACCTAGTTTGTTATGTTTCATGGCAAAAGACACTGTCGTCGACAACCTGAGAGATTGGAAACCTAAATTAAAGAATATCACCAGAACGTCATTTCTGGCACTTAAAATGATTGCATTGCAGAGCAAAACTTGCAATGCTGTTAATATCTCTCTGGGGTTATGTAGCTAATTAACTGTTAGAAACTAGATCTACGTTAGAGCCAGCCTAGCATACAAACTAGGAAACAAAACTACAAATTCCGTGACGAGAAGCAGACTGCGGTATTTCAGTTCTCAGATAAATATTTTTTCATATTCTGATTATGACCAGACGGTACATGCTCGAAACTTTGTATCTATAAAAAAAAATATATATGAAAAACATATGGAAATAATACAAGTATATATAGAATTGCTCATATAAGAAGTGAAACACAAAATTGTACATGGGTTAGGAATCTGCCATTATAAACAAATGTCACATATATCTGGTATTGAATATAAAAGACTACAAATACGTCTGAGATGCACCTTGGGGCGGTGGCCTAGTTGCTATAGCTGTTTATTATACATATGTTACTGTAATCTACTGATTATGAGTTCAGTGCTTTTGTAATGTGTTTTTTGTTTGAAATATTTCTTTTAATAATAACATCTTATGCCGAATGAAGAACCGATAGAGTATTAAAATCAATTAAGAAAAAAGTCGATTAAGTTTAAGGACTTGTTACTAATAACAAAAATGCAAATAAATATGTAATTTACGCGTTGGGAATGAAGAAGTTTCAGAGATTCAATAATTGAATATTCTTGTTAGTAGAAAATGACGAAAATCGTGACACAGAAAATTGAATTCCCGTATTAATAGCTACACCCAGAAACTGTACAACTATTAAAATAGAAGAACATTTCGTTAAACACAAAGAAAAACATGTTAAAGTATCAATTAAGGTAGTGAACCACCAATTCAGGATGAACGAGCAATAACTGACATCACAGGGACAAAATACATCAAACAGATATCATATATTAATGGGGACCTGATGATGAACAGAAGGTACTTGGTCGAAACGCTGTTTCTCTAATAACAACTATATTAAGTAAAACAGGAATAGTTGGAAATAAAATCTTGTATGTTAAATGCAGTTATATGATACGAAGGCGTATATCTATTGTGAGATATTTTTTATGATTATAGTCTTAAAATATAATCCTAGGAAATTCTCAGTATATTCGTCAATAATCAATTCTTTTTGTATCAATCGTTTCATTTACCATTTTATTCGTTTTTTCGCATTTATATAAGTTCCAAATAAACTTTCACTCTATTAAATAGGCAGATTTTAGAAGAATTCTTCAGGTGACTACTTGGCATAAAAACCTGCATTTTCTTTTCTTAAAAAAAATCGGATCAAGTTTTAAGAGATGCAAGTGCAGTTGTAATGTCACGCATTATTGTAAATGCAGGAACAGTTTCTTCTCGTTTCAGTTGTGGCCGGGGCCTTGCGACTGCATCTCGAATATTTTAGGGTCAAAGCTCAAGGAAAGAGATGAAGGAAAAAGGAAAGAAAAAAAAACTGGCTAAATGTCAACTCCGTCAAATTGCGCGCACGAATTTAATCGTTGGCGGGCTGAAAAGTAATTTCAACTTTAAATCAAACTGCTCTGGCGGGAAAAACTGGAAGGAAAAAGAGGCAAAGAAAGAGGGACAATAAATAAAAAGGAAAAAAATGGAGGAAGATGAAGATGAGGAACCCATCAGAAAGTTTGGCCTTTGTAAGCCTCTTTTAATGGATTTTCTGCAATGTGGAAGCAGGGACGAGAAGAAAGGGGGAAGGCGAAGAATTCTACATTAAATGCTTTTACGTTAATATTGCAGGCAAACTTATGACAAATAACTCCAATGACAGAAACACCGGATATTGAGCGAAATAAGCGGTATTAAGTAAGGGTATATATTAGGGGTTTCATTTTTACGCGGATAACACCTGCCTGACAAAATTCACGTCTGGCGAAGGAATAAATACGCCGAAAATGATCTCAGCCCGTGAATAATGTGTCAAAATGAATTCCCGGATATTTTGATGAGGGGAGTTTTCTTAGTTTCCGTGACCTTTCCGCGCTATTTTCTTTTCAGTATTTTTTTCTTACGAAAAAGGCCGAAGTATAGATCATCCTCAAAGTAGTGGGAAAACAAAAATCTGGGAGAATTATAAATTATTTTAGTATGTTTGAAGTATGAGCAAATAGTTCTTGTTAAGAATATGATCTGAGGGACTTTAATAAATGACTTTTATTTTTCAAAGATAAAAATGGCTGTAGCAGATCTGCACATTTATCACGACCGGAAAGATTTCTGAAGCAATCCTCTTCAAGCCAACATCTATGCACTATTTTCTTTGTGATAATAAAACTAAGAAATATTATTCGTATGTCGATATGGCGAATTAACAGAGCGCTGAGATATGGTGTCTTGACTTCTCTAAGGACAATTTGTCTAAATGAAACAATCAATTGAAATGAAAATTATTTAACAATGAAGATGACTGCAACGGTATTGAGCTTCTCTATTTTTTCTCTTTTAATCTAAAGGTATGAATATGAAGTAGTGTATACCAATCGGTAAGTCATTTAAATGCTCTATGATTTAAAATTAAAAATAAAATCTACATCATATTTTCGAGAAAATCTCAATCTTTGAGCATATATAATGAATAAGCCTAAAAAATAGAAAAGACATGAAGTGAAGAAAATCTAAAGCATCAAAAGTGAATTTATTCGAAAACATGGAGACAAAAGCCAAGTAAAGAATCTATGTCCTGAATTAAAGAAAGTTTATTTTCTGAACTATTTAAGGTTACTCACTTTACGATACACGTGAGAATAGTATAAGATTTCTCTGAGCTAAATATGTGTTTTTTGTTTTTAGAAAAGTAACAAAAATATTGATTGTTGGTTAAAAATACTGATATTTACAATCCCTAACAATTTATGACCGCAGTCTCAATATCTTTTCAGTTCTTTACATGATTTTAAGGCAAGAGACTAGGAATTGGTCTAATTTCCGTCATTGAGCTATTTCCACGACAGACATTCAAAATAAAGTAAAATATCCTCAACTCTTTATTAGTTTTATATTTGTCCTTGATTTCAAACAATTGGAAAACGTCATGAAAATATCTACAATTAATACAAGCATGACACGAAAACAATACTCTATAAATATGCATTATTATTATTATTATTATTATTATTTTGGAGAAAATTGCAATGGTGGAAAATCTACGACAAGATCAAACCAGTCTTGTTAAGTTTATTCATACATGAGATGTGTCCTATAAACAGGAACTTGGAAAAAATCACTCATAGAATCACTCACCAGGAAATGTTAACAACTAGCATCGTTTTAGGCTCGTGTGAAGGGCTGTTGAACTTGAACACGTGTCTTTAACATTACAATTTTTAGTCTGCTAGTGAACGACTTTGTTGTTATGTCGATGCTGTTCGCACAACGTTTCGGGTTATACATTCGATAGTTTTCTTCAGGAACATAATTCTTACGAGAGTCTCTTGATATTAGGAAATCATTTTATATTAAAAAGTAAACAAGCAGGTAAACCGCCGAAACATTGTAGAAGAAACAGAAATTTGACTATGAATGTTTCTGATTGTCAATTATTTAGGAAAAAAAATCACACACACATATATATATATATATATATATATATATATATATATATATATATATATATATATATATATATATATATATATATATATATATATGAGAGAAAAGTACAGAAGGAGTAAAGATCAACATTACTCAATGCAAGGTAGAGCAAAATATTATTAAAATATTTTATCATAATAAATTTACAATAAAAATTTACATCGTAATACAAAAACTTTCAAGTTTCAGTACTAAGCTGCTCAGTTGATGGTAGCATATATATATATATGTGTGTGTGTGTGTGTGTGTGTGTGTGTGTGTGTGTGTATCTCACAGGTCCTCATTATGCCGACTGTTGGACTTGAATGTCTTGCTCCTCAACGGTCATACGCCAGAAACGCCGATTCTCAGCAACTGTTTCCTAGTTCTCAGCATCGATTTAGGCTTGTGTGAAGTCACTTCCAACTTCTTATTTACCAGTCAATATTGATCTTTCAATAAATTTAAATGAAATATCTATTTTCATCGTAGGTCTTCTTAATTTCTGCTTTTTAACGTCCTCTCGCTTTTTTTTCTTGGATCATCTCATAATCAGTAACCCTTTGCATCTTAGCGGCTTTAGCATCTTGATGGGGTTATTAATAAATACTTATTTGCTTGGGATTATTAAGGAATAGATATGTATATATGTTGTAACATAGAAAGGGTTACTGAAAGAAGAATAAACAGAAAGGAGGTTGAAATGAAATGGTAATTTTATGCCGTCAACAAAATGCAATACACGCCAGCGCCGTGACGTAGGTAAAACTCTGCTAGGGGTGGACTAATTATACACCATATTACAACTGTTGCAGTTTTTTGTGTATATATGTAACTATTGAGTTAGCCCAAATGACATGACTCACTTTATAGTCCACCAATAGAAGGTTAACCAATCAGAAGACGTAGAACATTCAATCCGTCGTGTATAAAGGCGGCCATTTTGTCTACTCTACCGGAATGTCCAGTCCAGCTTGTCAGGCGAAGAGAAACAGAAGGACGAACTACGCTCTGCTACTTTTACCAAAATATCCACTGCTAACCTGAACAACGCTTTCCTACTGTCTTCGAAATATTCACTGCTAACCTCTGGATTCTATACTCGAAGACGACCGTCATCATTAACCCATACAATAATGTCCAGCATTTTTATAAGGATTGGAACATACCCATTAGTGTTCATAGGTACGGTATATAACAGTATAAAAATCAGATTTTTAATAATAAAATTGAACATTTTTTTTTCATTTTATATATTAAAACATCACAGTCTTGTTCTGGAATCTATTGGGACCATTAGTACAATTTCTCTCTCCTGAATCTACCATAGATAGTTATAAATCTACTATTCGTTCAGGCTTTAAATATTGCTACCTCATACGACCCGGTGTTCGTTTTGTAGAGTTAGAGCTTCTTGATAAAATCCAACGAATAATCAGCAATATTAATGGTCCTGACCTGGCGCCTTATCTTCAGTCACTTTCCGAACGTCGTAATATAGGTTCTCTGTGTCTTTTCTATAAATGTTTTCTCTTCGCTATGGTACATATACTTTGTACATAGACATTGAGTACAACAATAGATTGGCAGCAAGCTCTCCTCATTTCATAGCTGAAGTTGCCAGATGTAACCGTAAGTTCTATGCTAATAGTTTCCTCCCATTGCACTCCACGCTTCTGAACATGTCATATGGCTCTATGCTTTTCAGCCAATCTTCACAAATTTAAATGCAATGTCACTCGTTATCTAATGTCTTCCTGATTACTACTCTATATTTTACGATCTTTAAATATGCTTCTCATTTCTTTTTCAATCTCAGTAATCCTCTCTACCTACTGTCTTGCAAGGAGCGATATGATTAAATACCGGGTGTCCAAATCGTGCAACAGTAATATTGTCCAATTATTAGTTGAAGTTGTGTCTTAAAAATGATTAAAGATATCTTACTGCATTTCTCCCAGGTTTTTATATCACTATTTGGCTCACCTTTGAGCAATAAGAATGTATAATTACACTCAAAGCTAAACAGAAGTATCGTGAGCAATTCGATCATAAACGAAAATTATATATTCAAAATTAATTAATCACACCTAAGAATCGGAAGCTCATTGAAGGATTATAAATATAAATATATATATTTTATATATATATATATATATATATATATATATATATAAAAAGAAAGAACAGTAAGATATATAATCCGGTGTTCTTATAGATATTTTTATTTTTACAAAATAGTGCTCAATGTAAATTTACAGAGCATTAATATTATAAATTAACTTATTTTAAAATATGTTTTTTTCGCTACACAGTTCTAAACATATTTCAAAAATGGATGCAAAAAGCTTCTAATTTAATTTTGTAATTAAATTAAACACATTATTTTTTATTTCATCCTCAAGCGAGTTTTGAACTCCAAAATTCGCTTGAGGATGTCCTTTAGTAACAAGTTGCCGCAGAGATTTCACATACGATTTAATTTTCAAATCTTTTTTTCACTCTTCTTTGGACTGTCAAAGTTGAAAATCATGTACCAAATATCATAGAGATTGAGTTGGATCTTTTCTAATTGATCTCTTTAGCTTTAAGTTTAAATGATGATCCCTCTTCCTGTTGTAAACTCTTGACCCAATTTCCTCTCTATTGTTCTTACTTTTTTAAACTTATTCACTATTTTCTTGATGTTTCTTAAACAGACTTTGAATGTAGAACTCAGAGTGTGATGTTGGTACCAATACAAAAGGCTTGAATGTTTTTTTTCCTTCATTGCTCAGTTGAGAAGAGAGTGGTGCTGAGAAAAATGATTTTAAACCGTTCTGTTTCGAGCTGATTTACTGAAAACTTTGTCAGTGATTCTTACGGGAGGTGGTGTCAAGTTGGCCTTACGTCTTATCTGAAAACCTGGCAAAAAACGAAACTCAATTAGTTTGGTGTTTTACTTTAGATATTAAACAATTTGTGCGATGCACCATTATGCCATTACACAATTATGGCACTTTTGCTGGTGCCACCTGTCTAATGGAAGAAATGGTGTTTAGCAAATTGAAAAATATTTCGCTTGAATTAATTTTACATTTATGATTTATAAATACGCTTATCTGTTTAGATGTGATGAAGATTTTTGTGAATACAACTCAATCTGTATGTATGGAAATTACCTTCCATGAAGTCATGTAAATATGAACATATTACATTTAAAATGATAATATCTAATTATTAACAAACTAAAACAAAAATATAGCAACAAACTGACATGAAGGAAATTTGTATCTTTTTCTTCAATTCTATGGTCCCTCTGCACTATCTCATCTCCCAAAATAAACGTAATTAATTGGAAAATAACGATGGAATAAAGGACAGAAAGGCGATGAAATAAAGATGGCGACTGAGAACACAAATGTTTAAAAGTATACTGTATGACAGTTGTAAATAAAAACAGTAATAACATATGTCGGAAATTAGTAAATGTAAAATCTTAGAAAATGCATGGACAGAGAAAATGATCATTACTGAAAGCAAAATGAAGCGACCAAAAAGAAGATAAGCAAAGAGTATGTGAGACGTCATTCGCTCACGGCGATGGCGTATGTTGTAACTGTTAGTTGAATGAAAGGCAGAACTGGCGAAGCATGTTAGTTTTTTTGTTTTTTTAATCATTTCACGCCAAGGAAGGCGGGAATGCCACAAGTGCACAGGGGATTACAGAGAATGAAATTGGGAAACTCTGTATAGGTGGGATTGAGAAAAAAGATGAACGGGATTCAAGACGACAGAAGATAGCGAGTGATGATGGATTTAAATTTTTGAAGATTGTAGTTTTCAGGGAAGAAAGTAAACGGAAGTTAGTTCTATGGTCGGGAAGTGCAAGAAAACAAACTGATGGAGTAGAAGTGGCGCTTACATTTAACTATTCCAACAGTAAAAGTAGAAGCACGTTTAAATTCATGCAGTCGCGGAACCAGGGAAAAAGTTCTTCACTTGCCATGAATTTTTTTTCTAATAAAGATAGAGGAGGCCACATCAAGCCTCTGAGAAAATGATTGAAGTCGAGATGCCAAGTCAGCATCGATTACATTGCAGATAATTCTTTGGATTTTGTCAAGAACCTCGACATGAATAGCAGGATAAACAGACCAGATATGGCAACAGTATCCAATGGTATTTTTGTGAATATGTAACTTTCTGGCACGACACATTGAACCAATTTTCGTTTCATTTTATGCAGCTGTTTATTTAATGTAGTTTTTCCACATTAAGTCAGTTGAAAACGTGAGGTAAGAAGGCACAGTGAATTGTTTTCCAGTATTCGAGCAATAGCCATGTTGATGGAGGGCTGGTAAGTTTCTCTATAGTTGTTAAATGAGAACAGTTTACACTATTTCCATTATTCGGACGATTGTCCTATTCTTTATCACCATGTTTAGCACAACGTTTCGGCCATTGTACGCTTCGTCCTTCTGCACGTGGTTGGAATGTCGAACTGAACCCTCTGTTTTGCTCACTGGGGTAGACTGTTCTAGTTCCACGTGCCATGTCTTATGGATGTCAGTTATCTCCTGTTAATTCCCCTCTCAAATTTCTCCACCGCCTTAACCGGGTATTGAACACCCTTTGGGCAATAGCCCGAATAATGTAAATAGTGTACATTATACATCATCTCAGAAATATAGACATATACTGAGTGTAGTTTAGTTATGGAGGCATTAAAATTTAAAAGACATTTCCTTCCCTAGTTATCCACTGATTTGAGGTCCTTTTCAACAGCAGCGTTAAGGCTAACTTTGTCAACTCTGACAGATTTTCTATTTAGACAAGTGTAAATGGTTGTGTCATCTGCATAAATGCCTATTTGGGAACGGATGGTATCAAGAAGATCATTGACGGAGACCAGTAACAGAATAGAACCTGGGATAGGGCCGCCAAACACTTTCAAAAGCCTTGTAGATGTCTAGAATCACAGCTCAACTTCACCGTTATTATCAAGATCTTGTGATGGCCGTAAGCACGTCAACGGTAGACCGGGCAAAGTTGAATTCGTATTGTTTTTCAGAGAGTAGGCGGCTAGAGATAAGAGGCTTAACCAGTTTTGCATTGGTTAAAACCTCGAATGTTTTGCGAAGATGGGTAGGAGAGTAACAGTTCGATAATTAGAGGGGTTCTCCAGATTCCGTAAAAACAGGAATTCCAAAGGAGAAATTCCAACAAACAGGAAAGCAGGAATCACTTAGAGGATATGTTCACGGAGATAAACTCCCATGCCCTGCATCCGGTAATTAATTCCTAAAAAGCAAGGTAGCGAGGAATCGAGCTATCAGATCAGTTGATTGAAGATTTTTCGAAGAGGACCGATTTCACATGGCAGAACTTGGTACGAATATGGAGTTTAGGTGTTTTTTGTTGCGCTGATGTAGGTATATATCTTTGGTTCTTTGTAGTCATGATGTGTTATTTTGTTAAGAAAAGGCCTAGCATTGTAGTAGCAATCGATCGTCTAGTGTACATGTGCATTAAAGGCACAGGTGCAGACTGCAGCATAACGTGGCCTCGTAATTGTCCATCGGAGGCGTTTGTAGGAACAAACTTCCATACGCGACTATGAACTGCAAGAACCCCGATATTATACAACTGTTGATCAGAGCAACCTCTCAAGCCGCTACGCAAGAGTTAGGGCTCTTAACTACCAATCGGGAACAGCAACCAGAAAACTGCTAACCTGGTACCCTCAGTATAAAGAGATGTCGCAACCATCCACACATATCACAAAAAATTATGATAGAACAACTATTTAGGCCTGAGAAAAGGAAATAGTTTTAGTTTCTAGCGTTAAACGTGTAAAACAAAAATTAAGTCGTTAATTCGTGTAAATGACAGCAGCAATCAACCTAGTCAAAATAGTAGTTTAATCAGTAGCATCAAGTTCTTCATCAATGCGCCGTATACCTACGGGACGTGGGCAATCATGGTTTTCCTCAACTTGCTATTCTGCGAAGCACTTACCATTATTTGTATTT
>CAHIKZ030000584.1:895000-907500 GCA_903632075.3 Acanthosepion pharaonis
AAGAAGGCCGGAGAGTACAACGGCCGAAACGTTGTAATAAATATGGCGACAAAGATGAGGACAATAGTCCGAATAATGTAAATTTTGCTCATAATACATCATTTCAAAAATATAGACAGATACTGAAGGTAGTGGATCTTATTACCAAAGAATCTGACGTGAATGGGGATAATCCGAACTAGTGTATGCGACATGGTGTAGCTTAAATATAAATGTCTGAACAGGTAGAACTAAAGTATTTAGCTCGTTTGAACAATTACCGTAGTCAGACTGACCAAATAGCGATAGGCATGCGATGACTTTTCCATAGGAAAGTGATTGATGGGTTGAAAACAATTCATCGCTGACAGGGTCGTGTAAACGCTTTTGATATCTTTTAATGCTGGGAAGTAAGGATTGTAAAGCGCCAACCGAATATGTTTGCAATATTCCATTTTTTATCCGACTTTTACAAATTTAGAGCATGACAAAAGTCAGTTATTTTCTGAAGCACCACAAAGAAAAGAGCATTTTTCGAATATCTTTAGCAATGTATCATTTATAGCAATACCACTTGTGATCTGGGAAAATCTAAGTCTCAATATACATTCAAATCATTGAGCCTCATTCTGAGCAAAACTGTTCAGCATGAATGAAAAACGGGCCGGCTCAATAAAGTATACCGTCTTGATTTTGATATGTCGTGTCGTAACCACGAGGGAAACTTAATAGACACATAGAAGCAATTAATATCTTTAAAAATGTGTGTATATATATATATATATATATATATATATATATATATATATATATATATATATATATATATATATATATATATATATATATATATATATATATATATACCCACTAAATGGTTAAGCGTCACTCAAGGTAGAGGATTAAATTCTTCAGAAATATAATACTTAATCATGAATGGATAAGTTGGTAGAAGGAATTGGAATCTGTGAGGATAAATAAGTGGTAATGATGACTTGAAAAGATCAACACTGATGTGCTCATGAATAGATGAATGTTTCACAAAAGTTCTTGTGAAAAAGGTTTCTCAAAATATTTTTCTCTTACATTTGAGGATAAGGATGTTGCGATTCCATAGAATTTGCATGGAATGTTCTAGCTATAAAACTTTGACTTAAAGAATGGATCTTCTTCAATTACTTGGCATGGTAAACTTGATAGAACAACGGCAATAGTGCTAAGTATGTGTGGTAAACGGTTCCTGAATGGAATAAAGTCATCCACAAGGCAACGAAAACATTTTGAAGTTCTATCAAGTTTAGAACGTGAATACGGAGTATTTCCAGAGCAGCTATAGATGCAATACATCATTTTTAGCTTAATCCTAGTCTTGTATAAATTAGACATTAAAGAAGAATTCAGGTAACGTTCAGGAGCCTTAGAAGGATTATACTATTTCTGCAGTATCTTTGGAAATATGCTGAATATCTAATTCAACGTGAAGTCTGTACTTGAAACACAACAGACTGAATCTCACTGATAGTGGAAAGTTTTATATTCACTGTAAGTTAGTATATTAAATTACACAAAGTGCCACTTTGCAAAAACGCTATTGTAAATTAATACTGTAGTTTACAAATCATTGTAGAAATGAAGGCCACATTAAATGGACTCTTAACAGCGAATGCATTTAATCTTTCCCTATTTTCATGACACGATGTGAGATTAAACCTTGCTTAGTAAATATCTGCGTTTGTAGTTATAGAGTTATGATCAATTTAATCTTTTTTCAGAAATAATTCTTGGTTAGTTACTTCAAAACTAAGTGCATTATCAAATGCTATAATCAGGTTGGTACATTAATTACACAATGTCCAATATTATTAACGTTTTCACATTAAAATTGGTTTTATCGATCTGATGTTGATAAATATATCAAAATATTCTCATAATATATGAGTTATAGTAAATAATGTTTATCCTTATTTAAATATTGAAACTATAAATTCTTTTTTTGGGCGACAAATTTTAATATGCAAAGAATATATGAAAAATAGAAATTTATATTGACAAAAATATATCCAAAATATAGAAGCCATTATAATTAATCTCTTAAATAAATAAATTACGCTAAAATATACGGAATACTTAGTTTAATATGGGGGATAACACATTAGAATGATAAAAAAAATACTAGTATTTGGTTTCTTCCCAAAACGGCGAGTAAGCTTTTGTGAACATGTACTAAAGTGAAATTTATAAATATATATAATTAAATAATTGCTAAATATCAATTTTTAAATCACCAATATATATTGACTTTTGAAGACAAACATAATGAACAGGACATTGTAAAAATTCAAATGTTTAAAATTAAAGAAAGAATAACGATAACTATACAATTTAACGAAACTTGTATTACTTTTTGGCTCTGAATATAACGGTTGATCAATCATAAGTTGTCGCATAGAGATGATCGTAAAAGCAAAGAATGAAAAAAAAATAGAAAGGAAACAATGAAGTAAGATTGATGAGGATTTAGAGCCTATGAGCTCCTAAATGTGTAAAATGAAGTCATTTTCAATTTCCGGCGATCTTTCATTGATATGAGGTTGATGATTAATTGATTTTGATGAAATCTCATAACTGAAGCAGACAAAATATAACGGAATAACCACACTATTGTATACAGCTTAATGTTTGGCACAGATTCTAAATCTTTTAAAATCAAATGGGTAGCAAAATGAAAAACAAAAATGCATTACATTGTGAACTTCGGAAATACAGTTCATTGTTTTCACAAAAAAGGCAAGACAAGACAAAACTAAACCACTTACAAGAATAGGAATTTCTTTTTCATAAAGTTAAAAAAAATCAAATCATTGTGCAAAGTGAATTATGTCTGAATCGAGTAAGTCCCCGACATTATTTGCCCCGGCTCGACCTTCTGTACTACACGAAAATCTATATTCTCCAAACATTCATCTATCATGTTAAATGTTTCAGTATAAAACGAAAAGTTTTGCCCTTCGTGTCAGAGAAATTAACAACTGAAGTTAAGAGCCGATGGGGACCAAATCACCTCTCAAATTCCCATCGTAAATCTAAGAAAAAAATGCTATCTCTAAATCCCTTGAAGAAAAAAATATTTCCGCTTTTACAGTAAGGGATTTTTAAAATGTGAGTGTATTTTTATATTTATAAATCATTTTTCTCACTGCTGATATTTACGAATCTTAGTTTATTTTGATCAAAAGTCAAAAGGGGAAAATGAGGAAGATTATGCTGCGCCAGCTTTATAACTGTATAAGTGTGAAGCTTTTACTTTTGTTTCACAAATACACATAAACATAACCTCAGTAATGGTACCAGCATTTATACACTGGCTTCCATCTATAAAGTCAATTCTAGAATAATCAAGAGAAAGATGAATATGTTGAAAAAAGGAGGAACATTAGAGAATAAAATTGGATTTGGATGTCACAACAGGAAGAGGGATCATCATTTCAACTTAGAGCCACAGAGATCAATTAGAAAAGATCCAACTCAATGCATAAGAAGTTCGGCAGGTGAGAGAGGAGTTTCAGCTGTGACAATGCAAAGGGCATTGAAAATAGAATGAAAATGAAATCGTAAGTGAAAGATTTACGATGGAATTCATTGCGATACTGCTGTTAAGTTGTAGAGTAATTATACATTCATGTTACTTAAAATAGTGTCCAATAGTGTTATTAAACCTCGGAGTATTCCAGTAAGATATATTTAATCATTTCTAAAATACGACCTTTCAAATCTTAACCTAACAAGTGGAAAATTTATCTGTTGCACTCTCTCTCTCTCTCTCTCTCTCTCTCTCTCTATATATATATATATATATATATATATATATATATATATATATATATATATATATATATATATCAATTCAGTCGGGTTTAGATCCTAGCTAGAGGCAACTGGACGTCTAGCCACACTGAGGAGCTGTGATACAGCTAAACAGTCTGTCTGTGGATGACAATATATATGCTCCTGAAAAATTTATTTAGGTTGAGCTCTCTGGAGAGGAAGTTTGTAAACAGTGACTATTACGAGTTATAATGCAAGACTCTTCGGTAAAGCGAATCGAGTTCTCTCAATCACTGTATGTTTATCTAAAAATAAATACGCTTAAATTCACCTTCATGCCTGCCGTGACGGCAATTCAGTCGGGTTTCAATAATAGCTAGAAGCAACCGGACGTCTAGCCATATGGATGAGCTGCCTATCTGTGGATGGCAATATATATATATATATATATATATATATATATATATATATATATATATATATATATATATATATTAAACATTTACTCAAATGCCTTTTTTATAGTCAATGAGAAAACAGTGCAAATCGTATATAATATCTGCCGTTTTATTTATGAAAAATTTGATTTAGGTATTTACTAATTTTTAGGTATTTAGTATGTTTAATACTACAAAAAGACAATAAAAAGCAGCATGAGAAATTCATCTACATCGATACCATTTTAATTCATTGGTCAAAATATTCACACTGGTCTTTATGATATTACTGCTTTTTTTCAGTTAAACTACATTATTTCTAATGAAAACGACTTTTGAATGCCTTTGACGTATGATCACTAAATTGTTGAGTCTTTCACTTAGATTTCATTGACTGCTATGAAATCAACGTTACTTCTGATTTGCTGACAGCTTCTCGAAATCGTTCGCCTTCTCTTAGTTTTATGACTTATTCTCTCATGAAAACAATTCAGGTTCTCATTCGAGGAATGTTTGAGAAATTATTCGATACCTTGAACTCCCTGATACCTTTGACCACACCAGGAGTGTTTCATGAAACAAAGGAAACGAGAATTTGAACATGATATATCTATAGAACGCATCGATTCTGCAACTTCCCGTCTCCGCTACATGATCTTTTACTGTTCCTCAATTGCAACCTGGTGACGGGCGTTGTCTTGCGACAAAATGATCGCTCGATTTACTTGACAAGATAACATTTCCTTTTCCTCTTAAAACCTTCCATTCAAACAAACCAGTTGCTTTGCTCACTGCAACATTGTGCAGCGTTCTCTTTGTGTAGTTTCCAGCTAGTTGTCATAAAGAAATCCCTTTCAGACACAACAAACATTAGATTCCGTTTACTCCCATTTTTCAACGTTAGTGACTATCGCTTGGAAAAATCACTTTTGTCTGTGTTAAGCGAGAGAAGAAAGACAAATGTTTCACCGCTGACCGATGTTCATCTCTGTAAATTTATATGGAAGGCATTTTCTTAGCTTCTGGCTTTTTAACAATGCTTTTAAACGACGTATACAAAAGCAATAAAGAAGAGAGTCAATATTTAATTTCTTTCTAAGGTTTCCCTCTCTCGCCGAAATATCTCTGAAAACTTTTGCTTCGAGAGAATAAAAGAATGCCTCAGTGCATATATGGCGATGTTTTCTCCATTCATATTTTAATCTGTTTCCTTTTTTCTTCTGTTCTGAATGTCTACTGTTGATTTTCTCTCTGACCATATAACACCCGCTTTCTCAAATCACTGAGTCTGACCTGCTGCGTCACAAATTAGAGTCGTTTCCCGCCACTCAGATTAAATTCTTCCATCTCCTCTGATATAATCTTTGTGTCTGCAGTTTTTTTTTTTTTTTTTACAGTATAGAACTGAAATAATTATAAATAGATTTCATTGTATATTCGATTTGTCATTTTTTTTGGATAAACTTGTTACCTGGAAGCGTGATTAATTATTACAATTCATGGAAATTTCTAGACAGTTCCTGAATGTTCGTTTTGGTATTTTCACATTCTAATTATTGATTTGGCCAAGGTAAAGTTGTTTATTGGCCTCGAAAATTATCTGAATCCCTTTTAGACCACACGTATTTCATTTTTGATGTTGTCCTCTACGTTGTAAAAAACTGTCAACTTCTATATATAAAATTCTGTAACTTCCGTTAGTCCGTCCGTACCTCTAAAATAGCCATACATTGACCGATCGAAACGAAATTTTGGGTAGAAGTGCAAACAGGTAAGGGGGTACGAAGTACATTTTTTTTACTATGGTGCAAAGATTAGTACAATATATTCTCGTTCATTTTTGGAAAGATAAAGTTTTATTATTTAACATATAAAATACTCCCATATTTTAAAACAATTATTTAATTAATATAACAAATATTTATTTAATAAAAATTTCAGTAGTGTGCTTTGCATATCTTTTCTTGAATTTTTATATTTCATTGATTAGTTTGCGATATTGTATGAAACGTAGAGCTTGTAAATCTCGACAAAAAATGGTAGCGATTATTTCAACAATACTAAATATTGTAAGAATTTCAACAGGCGTCAGAACATTATCAACTAATCTTTGAGGACATCAACATTAATAAATATAAAAAGGATGGTCATGTAAACTAAAATATCTATAGTGATTTTCAAATTTTATGAGTCTCTCATTTTACGGGATTTATGGAACAGAAATAAAACCCTCAATAAATATTAAATTCTGGAATAACTTTACATTTTCACTGGAACAAATTTGCAGCGATAGAAAAGGTTATGGATTTGGAGATATGTTTAGCAAGATTTTATCAAAAAAATATTCCATATTTCTAACTTGAAGCTTTATTGAATACTTAATCATCGGGTATATACGTATGTAGAAGGTGTGACTTATTTGTCGGTAAGGCTTGCGGTAATTTCCAAACAATAAAATGAGATTTTTTTTTTCGATTTTCAATGCACAATATAAATATTAATAGCTCCCAATTTTTGAATTAGATTTAATATGAAATATTTCCAGTCATCAAAAGTCAAGATCAAAGAAAACCTCTAAAGAATCCAACCTGACAAAAATTTACATCTTCTGTGAAATAGATTGAGAATCACACAAGTTGACGTGCAAGAGTTGTTTAACAAAATTACATCAAAGACAATTCCATATTTGTCAATTCGAGCCTTATTGTGCGTCATATCATCGTATATATTTGTTTTAGATGTGACTTTTATGACTAAATTTTAAAAGGTTAGGAAAATAACAATGTCAATCATGGAAATAGCGATAGCAAGTACTGAATCTGAGAAACCTATTTTCCTAAAAAAAGAATTCTTCAGAGAAGATTTTATAAATTTCAACCGATCGTAATATTAGCAGTTCGGTTAATACATGCCGAATGTTTCCTTATAAAGAAAGTGCAAATATTACCATTACCTTTTGTCAGTACCGATTATAGTACTATCTTACTATTAAAAATATACATAGTGTCCCAAAAAATATGACATCATTTTAAAAGCAATTATCTTGAAAATTACTAAGTCTACCTCAATCAAATTGAATAGTTTAGGCGTTGAACATAAGTTTATTCTGGGACAGGCTTCATACGTGTTGAATATGTGCACCGCCTTTGACAGGACCCAGGTCAAGTCGGTGGTTAAGATCTTGCCAAACACGCTGTAGCATGTCTTCAGTAATTTTATCCAGTGCGGAAGTGATTCTCTGTTTGAGTGGGTCAATGCCAGCAGGAGGTGGGGAATAGACCAATCCCTTCACATATCCCCATAAAATTTTGCATTGAATGTACGCTGTATTGAAGGCATACTGCATAGTCTTGGGTGACTATGTGCGAGTATATTCCAAGACGCAAAATGACTTCTCTTTGAGAGTGAACGGCATGGCTCAACTTGAAAACCCAACAAAAATAAAACATTAAATATAAAATCTTGATCTGTTTCTGTTGCATAGGAATAAAGTGTCGTAGTCGACACTGTAGTTTGAAGACAGATCAACAATGAGCTAACACGGGCGATTCCCTTCTTAAATAGGTAGATCACGTGATCTATTTATAGATCACGTGAAAGGAAAAGAATAAATGGTAATTAGCTAACATATTTGAAGAGGCATATTCGTTTATGAACAGTTACTTCTCACCTACAACTAAGTAGGTATACTGATAAAAAATATACATTTTTACATGTAGTTAAGTATGATATATAGCTTTATTTACACCCTTGTGCAAATTAATTGAAACAAACGCTTTAGTTTCTTTTCTTTCACCATACGGCAAGTTTAAGACCCACTGGGGGGATAGGGTGTAATCGATTTGCTGTGGTGTGCAGTAATATGAATCTATTTTCGGGGTGCATGATGCAATTTGTTTGGTCTTGAAAATTATTGCGTCAACCGTGATTGCATCAGATTTTATCCCGCCCAGACACTATTGTCTCGATTGTCGATTAGTTGTCCTAGGGTCAGTGTCTGTCATCAACGTTACTCCAAGAAAGCGTGCGAAAATTGTAACACTGCACATACACACAGGCAAGACTTACCAGTTAGCAAATCAAAGTGGTATAGACTGGGCCGGAAAATCTCCTAATTTAAATCAAATCGAGAATCTGTGGTCAATCTTCAAGGAATGACTTCGTGGGATGAACATAAGAAGTACTAAAATGTGCAATGGGTCATGTTTCATTGGAGAAATACGAAAAAAGTAAAAATAGCGGAATTATTGGTTTTGTTTCAATTAATTGAATATAAGGATGTATAATTATTAGGCTGGTTTTGTTCCTAACTTCTGTTGATGAGGAGTGGAATGAAATTGTCAGGGAGACAATCTACTATAATTATGTGATGTAGGTGATGGTTAATCCATTTAAGTGTATTTGTGTCACGCATGATTCTACCTGATTAATTTCTTTCTAATCTGCCAAATTATTTCATCTTACTTATTATAAAAGGCAGATTGTGTGTGTGTGTGTGTGTGTGTGTCTGTACGTTTATATATTGGATCGGATTTCCTACATTTTTCAACCGATTTCAACAAAACTTCACAGGACTACATAAAATTACCTTGCGGTGGTTCTAACAGCGCCAAAAATTGGAAAAACACAATTGTTTTTGCACGAAATCAATTTGAAAACAGGATTAAGTGGCATCATGAGAATGAAAGGGGGACAACTCATATCGAGTTATACTCATTATAAAACCCAGGTTGTTTGTGTGTGTGTGTGTGTGTGTGTGTGTGTGTGTGTGTGTGTGTGTGTGTGTGTTCATTTATATATGGGATCGGATTTCCTACATTTTTCAACTGATTTCAACAAAACTTCACTTTTTTTTTTGGCAGGTAGTGTTTCTTATTGTTTTGCACACGTTTTTCTTTATTTTTAAATACAGAATGCTTTAAAAATTCCATTTACAAGACAATTGTTTATAATAAAATTCTATTCAATCGGTAGATCCATAACGATTGAATACAATGTTTTTGTTTGAGTTTGGGTTTGACCAATTCGTAAAAAAAAAAAAAAAAATTAAGACATGCGTGTCCGTCGACCGTAAACAATAATCTTTGTCAATTTTATTTTTCAGTCTTTATGATGGTTGATACTTGATCTATCGCTTACTGTTAAATCCCCGGGCAATGCCAGGCTCTACTGCTAGTTTACTTATAAATTCCAGAAACCAACGTGCTTTTGTTAAACAGAGTCATAGTTGATTTTTTTTCCAAGAGCGAGGGTATACAGCCAGATTCCGTTGAAACACCATTTCTTGTACGATCACTGGAGTTAAGCAATATCGAAACTGTTCATTAGCTATATGGGTGGATCTTTTGAAATACCAAGTCCTGTAAAGTTCGATCTGTGGGTGGGGTAAAGAATAATGGTTTGGGATTAGAAATCAGAGATCCGAACTTCGACTCGGTTAGCTATATGAATTTATGTAGAAATAAACTTGGAGAAGTTATAAATCTACATCTTCTCCCCCAATTATTGGTTAATTAGTATAATTATTAATAATTAGAAACACAAAAATTTTAAACTCTAAAATATTTTATGGCTTTAAATAACCTGCAAAGGGTTGATAAGGTAAAAACTAATCAATCAGTAAATCAATTATTTTCATTAAAATGCGCAGCGAACGTATTCAATCTATGAGGATGCGAAATTCTGTTAGGGATGAAAGATGTCTCTGATTGGCTAGATGACTACGGTAATTTGTACTGTTATTAGTACTGTAATAATAACATTATAGCTTTATGCACAGGAAATATTAGGCTTTCCTTGACCGAACAGCTAGGGATACTGTCGGCTGAAATATATAAGATATTTTTCTTATAAGTTTTCAGGAAGTTACGGCAATACTATTTATTCCTGTCTCAATAGTAAATCCAGCATTGCTGTCAAAGCTAACCTGGACGTTGATCATGAAAAAGACCTCGAAGCTTTGATTATTCTGGGGAAGGAAATAGCTTGTAAACTTTAATGCCTCTAAAACGAAACTAATCTCGTATACCCACCATAGAGAACCCTACCTCCCTCCAATCAAAATAGCTGATGCCCAACTCCACGAGAGCGTCTCTCTACGCTTTCTTGGTTTCACGTTTTCCACTGACCTGAGGTGAAACAACAACATTGAATCAATAGTTTCATCTGCCGCAAGAAAAGTTTTTTTTCTCGTTTGAGTCTATCTCTCAAATCTACAAATCTACCATTTGTCCTTGCATTGAATACTGTTGCCATATGTGGTCTGGTTCTCCCGCTGTTCATCGCGAGATCCTCGACAAAATCCAGTGAGCGATATGCAATGTGATAGGTCCTGATCTTGTATCTTGTCTAGAGTCAATTTCTCAGAGATGTGATGTGGCTTCCCACTGTCTTTGCTACAAATATTTTCATAGTAGCTGCTCTAACGAACTATTTTCATGGTTACTTGCATGAATTTAAGCGTCCTACTAAGTTGGCATCTCGGTCCCACCCTTTCACTGTCGAACCGGTTAAATGTAACCACCTCTTCTACTCCAACTGCTTCTTCTCTCGCATTTTCCAAGTAGAACACCCTTCCTCCTACTTGCTTCCTTGATGGATATAACAATCAAATATACAAATGTAATATCAATCGACATCTTCTGATGCCTTATACCTGACTCCGTTCTATATCCTCAGACACCCACCTCTTTACTCTTGCTCTCATTCTCTGTAAGCCCTTGCGTCCTAGTGGCACTCCCGCCTTCCTTAGGCTGAAATGCTTTAAAAAAATGAGAATCCGTATCCGGTAATTTTGAGTGCTTTTTCTAGCACTGATATTAATTTTTTGCAAGCCTTTTCTTTTTGTTAGTGTGGAATTTGACAGGTTGATTTTATTATTGTTTTCTCATCTAGTTACATGTTCTCCTATTATTCTCAGTTGCTACTGTTGTGAATTATTGAAATGGTTTTATCGTTACATAGTAAATCTTTAAGTGTACGATTTTAGAGCGTCAATCTAAATGGTCTGATGGTGGATAATTTTTTGTAAGCTTTTGAGCTTGATTCTTTTAGACCATTTTTGAATATTACTTTTGAGAAAGAGTTGTACAGGGATAATAATTACGATTTCATCTATATGGGTCGTGAAAAAGTAAATGATGTATGATCAATATCATGACTAATGAATCCTGCATCAGAAATTGGGTTTATATAAGGGTTTATGTTGTATTTCAATGAGCAGTGAATTTTGCAACATAGCGATGTTCAAATTCTTGAAGTATCTGTTGTACTCGTATACCAACAATAACTCCCTAGAAACTACCTATAAAAAAAGGTATTTATTAACGTGGTTACGCTCAAAGGACACTGATAGATAGTTTTTAAGCAGTTTTAAAATTCTATTTACCTTTTTCAAAGAGAATTGATTGGGAAACGAGACAGAATATATATGATATATTTCTTATAATTATAGTGCACTTTTATTTTCAAAGTTCTCTGATGGCACAAAGATGCATTACATTGCCGGGATAACTGCATGTCTGTAAAAGATGAGAGTGAAAAGAACGTTGCACGTTACGCAAATTTGAATTCCGGCATTAAAACTTGTAAGTACAAAATGGATTTGCCAAATTCTTATCTACAATCCATCCAAGTCCATCATTAGACGAATTTAAGTTTCATTTATCGTCGATCTATAATGTTTCTCTCGTTTTCATAATGTATGCATTTAAAGAGACATAATGGCATGAGGATGGAGTGGTAATATAATGGGTACGAATTCGGAAGAAACAAATGGAATTCCAACCGTGTTTGTTATGTTTTCTTTATCACAAATCTCTTCGGAATGCTATGAATCCATATTTTCTCCCGGGGCCAAGGGTTAAATAGCAGATCTAACACCGCCCTTCTGAAGTGAAGTGGCAACACATTTATGTGGAGAAAAGCCTGAATTCAAAACCAGTCTAAAGAAGTATTGTCCAGGTAAAGTTATCATGCCCTAGAAAGACAACTGCTGATATGGCTGCAATACATGTGATGTCACAACCACACTAATGATATACAGGACACATAACAACACGTGGTACGCATTTGGTGAGTTTAAGATTAATCTAAAATAGAAATTCATCACGTGGATTTTTGTTTTGTTTTTTTTAAAAAAAAAAGCTTAACCCAGAAAGAAGATCTATAGCTGAATATTTTTGTTGTGACAACACACTACCATTTCTTATAAAACTAGAAAAATAATTTAGATTTCTGTTCTAAATATTGTGAATATGA
>CAHIKZ030000584.1:912500-915000 GCA_903632075.3 Acanthosepion pharaonis
GGCTGGACGCTGGCGGTAGTTCGAGGAGGCGGCAACCGATAAATACAAATGCTGGCATAGTTTGATGAAGCGATGGAGACGGACGAGCGTGTAAGAAACGTGAAGGGATCGGGGATTGATGGCCGTTCGCAGAGACAAAAGGCAAAAGGTGAATGGCGTACGCTAAAATGCAATCAACGCGTTGTGGTCTTTCAGATTTGATTATACAATCACTATTATTTTCGTCCTGGCCCTTTACTTCTTTAAAGAAAGGAGAACAGCACGATTTTAAAAAGGACAATTACAGAGATTGTATTTCCCGCAGAAAATTAGGCACCACTTTACATAGACACATCAGTATTCTTTCGGAATGGTAACCAAATGTACCTAAATTATCTGCATATGCTGGTGCTTCTGGTCACGAGACCAGTTACCAATTAGGTTCGGAGGATCTGCACTACAGTAGCAGCAATGGTATATCTAGCGCAAGATAATCTGACGGAGACCATTACTATTCAGGCTGGTATTGAATTAAGAGTCGCCCTCTTTTTAAAATGGATACCATCTCAAGTAAAGAGGGGACCTAGGCAGTGATAGTATTTAACCCATAGTGGGGAGGTGATACCTGAGAATATTTGCGCCGAAAATAAATATAACGAATCTGGACTCGATTCAACGGTTTCCCTTTCTGAGTCGGTAACTGTTGCACATGCATATTCGCCCTAAATCAATTATAATCCAGGAGTGGGATGTATCCGGAATGACGTTTTTTATAGACACATTTAATTTGAATATCAAATTTGGTTTGCCAACACGTGGGGTAAAATACAGGGAAGACGACTGATTTTCTTACATCGCCGAAGAGATTCTGGAAACTTATTTTCCACTGCCGAACACTTCTCGCATCCATTGTTAGGTCTCCAGAAACGCTAAGTAAACATAGATGAATGTTAGTTTTTTCTCATGTTATCGAACACTCGTTTCCGCTTTTGTGATACCAACGAACACTCGTTGTCACTTTTCTAGCGCTCGTTGTAGTAGAGACTTTGTAATCGCAGATACAAGTATCGTCCGACGTTGAACAATACTGACGTTAGACGCTTTCGAGTAACACTCGCAGTTATAGTACTTGCTCAATAAAACGCGCTTGAATAGTAATCCGTATAGCGATCAGAGATATGATATTGAATAGAGTAGAGTATAGCGGTCCGTATAGCAATAAAGCATAGAGTAGAAATAGCGATCCGTATAGTAATAGAGGATAGACTAGAAATGTCGATCGTTTAGAGGTCACGCTTCTTTCTACTTATCTGTTTCCCCATGGTCACGTGGTCCACATAATTCTTTAATGGGATCGCCTATGTTTGCGCACTGGCGATCTACGTTCAAACTCAAGTGTCGGCAACGAAACTTTATAACAATTGATGCAACGCTTTTCCACATTGACTGATTCGCTGACAAACCTGCTTCGTATGCCCTTTCAAACGACATTTTTCTAGATTACCTTCAGCTTCTATTTTTAAAACCTCTTGGGATGTTAGACACTCATTCATTTTAACTTTCGTTAGGTCAACGAATACTCGTTATCACTTCTTGTTGTAGACGAGACATTGTAGACGCAGATACTAGTAGTAGTATCGCCTTCCAGTAATACTCGCACTAATAATACTTGTTCAAATAGTAAACGCCGAATAGTAATTCGTATACTGATCAGTACATAGAAACAATATATTAGATAGTATGGAGAAGAGAAATCACTAAGACTTCACGCTAATTCCTATTTATACGTTTCTTTTACGATCTCATGATCAACATATTTAATAATGGGATCGTCCGTGTTTGTTCACTGGTGATCTGTGTTCAATCTAAAGTGTAGGCAATAACACTTTATATCTATACAACAAGAACGTAAAAAGAAATATAAGTTATTGATACGAGCGTTCAAACTTTATTGCTATAGCAATAATCTTAATCCATGATTTGCTGCTCAACAATATATAATAGGCGGTATTAATTTTAAAGAATAATTCTTATGATATATACAATAAGACAGGAAAACATTAACCTTAACCAGACGTTTCCTGTGTTAACTAACCGCATTTCAGATATATTACAAATATTAAACAAACGATACAAAGATAATTTCTGCCTGAAATGTAGAAACAATGTGTTATCAATATTTACTATTTCCCTCAACTTTGATGTTGTTATCGCAGCCTTTCAGTCATTGGGATCTCCGACCTTCATCAGGTGTATGTCGATCCGAATAATCTCCAAGGAATATAAAGGTGAAACAAACCGTCCCTTAAAACTAAGTCTGCCGGAATAACGAAAATTGTAAGACAATGAATTTTGCATGGCTGATCATGTATGGAGGGTGAAGGTTGTGGAATCCCAATAAAGAATTAGAGAACAATGCAGTAGAATTTTAGTACTATTACTAAAACACAGAATTTACTCATTTTTGTGCACAACATCGGCTTCTAGGTGAATTTCTACATTCGCATATATTAACCAATCA
>CAHIKZ030000584.1:920000-930000 GCA_903632075.3 Acanthosepion pharaonis
ATTATATTATATTATATTCTTACTCTTTCCTGGGCATTAAGTTCTACCTGGATCCTATCCTCTTGGGAATTTATATGAATTATATATATATATATATATATATATATATATATATATATATATATATATATATATATATATAAAGTGAAGGGGCAAGAGCGATTAACAAATCTGTGGGTGAAAGCGCAGGGTTTACATGCTGAAAATATCGTGTTTATACAAATTTATTGGTGTGTATATCTACATAGATTGATATATGTCAGCTGGATAAGATTTCACATCGACAGCTGCATACAGGAAGGCTGAGTAAAAATGCATACCCACATTTTCCTTAAAATCGTTTTATAACGGGTCTCTAAATTTCCTGCCAGTTTTCCTAATGAGAAGCGCTTCATCATGAAAATCCATTATATCAGTTAATGGTTGCCAATCAGATTGTCTTCAATAAAGTGATTGGGCGAAATAAATGCATTTGTGTATCTTCCTTTCTTTTTTTTTTTCTATCAGGTCAAACGTCTTAAGCTGGATGTCAATTATAGAAAGAGATCATTTGAGAGGAGTAAATGTTTTTGAAGATATAAGCTTGGGCAATTTAATGAACTCGAGAAATGGCATCCTATTGTTTTTTTTATTATATATATGTAATCTAATCGATTATATTATATAGCTTTATAGAAATATTGCAATTACCCTACCTAAATGATCATTTAATAATTTCTCATAAAAAATGTCATTTCTTATCAAAGAAAAGATCACGGTGGCGTTATTTATTGAAGCTCATAAATGTGTGTTTGCCCTCCATACATACATACATACATACATACATACATATATATATATATATATATATATATATATATATATATATATATATATATATGCATATGAAATATATATCACATACAGACACAAAATATATATATATATATATATATGAGATGTGTGCACACACACCTTCACACATACTCACACACACACACACACACACACACAGATATATATATATATATATATATATATATATATATATATATATATATATATATATATATATATATATATATATTGTGATTATCGTTTACGACATGAATTTGCCAGTCCAAACTTAGTGGTAATTACTATGTCAATACTGTTTATATCTACAAATGATCTATCTCCGATATTGTTATCTATTCTTCTATATGTATATGTGCAAGAGTAATATTTCTTTCACTCTCACACACAATCACTCTCTCTCAGTTATTATATATATATATATATATATATATATATTTATATATATATATATATATATATATATATATATCTGGCAACTCGTATTCGAGGATGGCCGTCTACTAGGAAGGCGATTTAATCCCTATTGCAGACGCTCGCTTTGTGTATGCTCAACACCCACAGAGACAACCTGTGGTTTATACTCCAACTATGCTGAGCAGACCTTAGTTACAGAGAGTTATTTAGCGTGATCAACAATTTAAAAAAGCCAGTACACTCAAGACCTCGGCCACGATGTGGCTTCATGCTAGCACAATATATATATATATATATATATATATATATACTCGAAATGATAATATATAATTAAAATGATCAAAAATGAAAAAAGTGGATAATAAAACCGTGTAACGTCTTTTATGACTTTAACTGACCATCGTGAAGGACACTGTCGTTTCTAATTAAAATTATTTGCTTTATTATTTTTTAAACATCTTTGTTCTGATGAAATCAGAGACGCGTCTTGCTGAAATATGTATATTTGTGTGTATATATATATATATATGTGTGTGTGAATGCTTAATTATGTTTGAAACCGATAGTAATACCACGATAGATAACCATATCATCATATTTTTCGGTTCATTCTCAATGAACATAGTTTCCACCATCCGAATGGTAACATAACGGATGCGCCAACTTCTGCAAAAAAAATAAAATAGAATAAAATTAAAAAAAACAACTTCATTTTATTTCTCGTTTGTAAGGTCACACACGCCTCCCAAAAATTTCATATTTCTATTTTGCGCATAATTATTATTTTTCTTTCATTAATTCTGTTGTCTTTTGTAGCTCGAATTTAATTCATCAACTTATCTATCTATCTATCTATCTATCTATCTATCTATCTATCTATCTATATATATATATATATATATATATATATATATATATATAAATATATATATAAATAATTATATATATATATATAATTATTTATTCGAAAATTATAACATAAATATGTTATGAAATCACTATAAAATAGTCATTTTCTTTTAACACTTCTGGTGTCTTATCAAGTAATGGTGTTGAATATAAAATTTATATGTACTGATTCTATAATCAACACCATCACTTGATAAGACACCAGGGTGTTGAAACAAAATGACTATTTTTGTAGTGATTTTATAACTTATTTATGTTATAATTTCCGAATAAATTATTATATTTCCTCTACTCTGTATTGAGCACCATTTTATGAATAGTATTTGTTGGTTATTGGAATCTATTCCGTATACACTAATCCTATATATATATATATATATATATATATATATATATATATATATATATATATATATATATATATATATATATATATATATATATATATATATATATATATATATATATGTTATATATGAGCCGAGGCATTTGTTTGTAGGGGGCAAATGCAATATTGTATTTTGTGTAAAAGAGTTAAAAACTTTATTGTTTTTTAATTTTGTTTACTTCAGCGACGCTAATTCCCTATTACAGATATGTCTGATACATTTAACATACACGCACATAAACACATATTAATTAAGGAATTATTAATGGAAAAATATTTTTAAAAGGCTTTATGAGATTATTGTTCATAGTAAATAAGCAAATTTATTGGGAAATAATTTTTATTGTGAAACAATGATATCAAATTCAATCTTCAATAGCAACAAATATTTGCAAGGATTTTAATTTTGTAAATAAAGTAGTTTCTATATTTGTTTTGTCCATAAAAAAACGCGTTCAAAATTCATATTTTCCTCGATGCATTAATTTTCATATATTTAAATGCATGTATTTAGGATTATAATAATGACATAGAGTATCAAACTATGTTAGTTCGTATGTTTTCTTCAATTCAGCCTAGTATACATCCACGGATTCGCCGTACCACAGATGCCGTATTGATGAGATGTTTGTACGCCATAAACAAATTCATACTAAAAACTCTAACTCAGGCAGATATTAGTCAATACTCTGCGTGGGTTTGAAACTGGTAGAGCTATATAACATCATTTTTTTTCTCAGTCGAGAGAGGCCTTATCTCAACAGCCCATTGTGGAAGAGGATGCAACTCATGGTGCTTACAGCACCACATACAACCAACTCGGAGTTTTTTTTTGTTTTTTTTTATCAGGCTGACCCGATTAACTGTTGCAAAAATGTATTTATTGCATAACTGATATGCAGATTGTTCACACAGCTGTGGGACTAAAATAAATCATCAGTAGAGATAGGAGCCATTACAGTTAAATCGCGCTGTTTTTGAAATGAGAGAATCAGTTCGTGTATGTTTTCTTCGTGGTGGTGAGCATCCGAGGGATTTAATATTCGAATCTTACATATTATTTGAATGAAGAAAAATCAAGTGTTGGCAGTCTCTGTTTCATGCTGCAACGCAACCCCATTCGTTCTATCTCTCTAATATTGAGCTGGAGAATCAGCAATATTATCGGTCCTGATCTGGCAAATCGGTTTCAGTCACTTCCTCATCGCCGTAATGTTGACCCTCTAATGTGCCTTTTTTTAAAAAAAAAAATACTTTCATGGTAATTGTTCGGATGTGTTTTTTTGAATTGTGATATCACCAGTTTGCAGTTAAACTAGCAATATGTAGCCGTAATTTCTACGTTAACATATTCTCTCACCACTCACTTGGCTCCATGCTTTCCAAATACCTTAAAACTGCGAGAATTTAAATGCAATTTCAATCACTATCTACTGTCCTTCTGAATACTATTTTCTCTTTCTAATCATCACTAATGTTTCTGTTCCCGATTCCTCAACACCCTTTATCGGATTGCATATTAGTGGCTGTACTGCCTTGCTTGGGGTGACACTGATTAAAAAAAACAATATGGAAGATATCGCACATTGAGAGCTTGTGTTAATAAAATTGTGTTCGATATAATATAACAGAGCCATTGATAAATATATAATAATAGAAACAATATATATATATATGGTGTATATGTGTGTATATGTGTGTATATATATATATATATGGTGTATATGTGTGTATATATATATATATGGTGTATATGTGTGTATATGTCACCACGAAATGTATCTTTATGTATTAGGCATCCGTCGACTTTCTTTCTCTCCTCTTTTTAAATCCACCCCCACCCACATCTCCAAAAACTCTCTCTGTTAAGGTTTGTTGTCCTCCCCTTTACTTACACTTTCTCTAAATTCTGTTTTTGATTTCCGGAGTTGTTTTTTCTGTTTTCATTTTGAATTTGTAGGTCTGATTATTTGGATCGTATTTACGATTCCAATGGAATAAATTATGACCATGGAATATTAGTGTTTAAGCCTTTTTATTTATATATATATATATATATATATGAAGAAAAATATATTGAAAAACAAAACTCCGAATATGCAGATATGTTGTTTTAATGTTGTTTCAATGTCGACGTCAGAGGTTTCGGTCTAGTAGACCTTCTTCAGGACATAGTTATTAAAACATAATTAACATTAGACGATATTCAAGTCAACATGAAAAGACGATAGACATAAGAGTAAGACTAATCAAAAACAGAATAACTGAAATTTTTCAGATCACCGTTCCGTTTCACAATATGATCATGTCGGCATCTTGTGTACGAGGTTGTGAAAACGTATTCCTAAAATAGACTATATTTTAAATGAAAAATGAAAATGAATTTTATTTTAATCTAAAATTTATAAGTACGTTTGTAATATCTTGCTAGAAAAGGGGAAATATTAAAAAATGGGTCTCGATTAAACGGACTATATTCAGCGTGCGTGAGATAGATATTATGCGTGCCTCATAAATCCGTCTAAGATTTTTATTATGAATATATTTTAAAATCTTCACAGAATCAAAATTAAAATTATTATCAGATTTAGTTATGGGTTCAAATAAAGCATTGTTTAAATTACCGAGGCGAATATCTCATATATTAAAATAGCATATTTGAATATTCGGATTTTTGTTTTTCCATATATTTTTTCATACTGTCGGATCTATACCTGTATATTGGAAATTTACACACACACACACACACACGCACACACACACACACACATATATATATTATATATATATATATATATATAATAAAAAGGCTTAAACACTAATATTCCATGGTCATAATTTATTCCATTGGAATCGTAAATATTATATCCTTACTCTGTCCTGGACATTGAGTTCTACCTGGATTCTATACTCTTGGAATTTTTTAATACAAATATATATGTATATGTATGTATATGTTTGTATATATATTTATATATTTTAGATATATGATTGCATATGTATGTGTATATTTACCTCTAATATTTATATATATATATATATATATATATATATATATATATATATATATATATATATATTATACTGATCATTACATAACGTTAATTTTAATAAACGTATAGGTTACAAAATTATTGTTTTTACAAACTTAATCTTTTTATAATGTATGGACAAAGTCAGCATTGTGTCAACAAGATATATTTAACAAATCTAAATTATGTAACAGTTAATCTCTACTCAGTTCCTGAAGATTGCGTTGTGCATGAAACTCTGAATCATTCTACAGGTGAGGGAAAACGTTACGCAATGGAAATATATGACAAAATAGTAAAATTTAATTATATTTTCTTTCTTAAGAATGCATTTAATAATTTCTACTCGTGACATCACTAATTACTGCAATTACAAAAGATGTAAACGATAAACTTGATCTTTCATTCCCTCTTTTATATGTGTTTGTATGTCTGTTTTTGTGAGTCCCCGCATGTTAGCTAACTTATTCGAGTGCTTACAATGTTCAATCTTTCTCCGCTAAATAAACTGTCTGTATTTTAATGTTGTACTCAAAGTATTTTTTTTCAATTTTAGCTCACACCCAAATCTTTTAAGATTTTACACAATAAGACAAATATCTTACTCGCGAGGCATAAAGAAACTTATTTATTTATTTGTATCTATCCTATTTCTACCATTTGGCACAATGCCCTAAAGTATAAAAACATATTGTTCTGCGACAATTGTCATTAAATTTTGGTATATCTCGTATGCGAAAAATCAAAATTCCAACTTTTCGCTTTTTCCTAGGCACGGTCTCCAGGCGCTGTTGGGAAATACGAAACCATGTCAGTTGTCTGGTTAAATGAATTACGGGGTAAGTGTGTATCGGCTGTTTTCCTTTTAGAAATTTGATTAAGATGTGTCTACCTTAAGGTAGGACATTTGAATTCAGGCCATATCTATAAATTGTTGAACGGCTGAAGTCACTAGCGACGTCTTCGTCAAGGCTTTGGCTCAGTTTTATTTATATTGATAACAAAGGGTGAAATTGTTACCAGAATTGAACTTAGAATTTCGGAAATTCTTAGCTACCTTTGGTCTCTGAGGGAAGGAATTTGGCTTTAAACACATCTACCACGCCCATACCACTTATAAGGTGAAAATGAGTTAAGAAAGAGAAATTCGACTAGAATGGCTTTTGGCTGGCCTACAAAACGGATTAGTGTGCCTTCTCCTGCTCCAAATAGATTACTTATTATTTATTCGGCTATTTATAAATCTTTCATTAATTTTAACGGTAACTTTGAAGCACGGATGAGCAGTCACTTGGAGAATCAGAAGATAGGAGCTGGCAAGTGATGCTGGCTGTCCAGTGAATTGGAAAAGTTGAAGGCAATACTTAGTGAAAAGAAAGCCTGTGAACTGATCTTGTGATATTCGTCTCATTAGAAGTTGGCAGAAGTCACAGTAAGAAAATAAATATGAAATAATAATCTTAAAAATATTATTGCTGATCCGATTATGCTTTTTCGTACGACGTAAATACAAAATATAATATTCAAGGATATGTACAGATTTATTGTTTGATGTCTTTAGATGTATTTTTCCTTCATTTATATTGCGTTTCTTCACAGGATTTTCGTTCTTCACAATTACGTTCCTTATAGGACTAAGAAATATATCATGTTACCATCCCTCCATGTTCGCCTTCTGCAATCCATTGACATCTTGTTACATCAGTTGTCTCATTCTAATACGAAACATAAGTATCTTTCCCATTTTACTCAAAACATCCTCGTCGCGTGGCATTATCAGGAAACTGTAGAACTATAGTCAGCACCTTTCTCGCATTGGGACCGTCATCCTGTCCTTATACTCTTTCTCTCCTCTTGTGGCGATGATGGGTATGGTTGAGAAGGTCCAGCCTCCTCCTGAAGAGTTATGAGCAGGAGTCACTGACGAGTGTATGTGGTGGATGCGACTGAGCGAGTCGGGCCTACCTGACAACCTGTTGCAGTTCCTAGTCATGTCTCGGTCCTCCACGGATGGTTCTAACCGAGTCATGCCGATTTTCAGCAAGGGGTTCCTAGGTCGAGGGACGATGTTCGCACGCGTTATAGATGCCTTCAACTGATCCTTGAAGCGTCGTTTTGGGCCCCCGGGTAGCTTCTTACCGCTGATGTGTTCTCCAAACAAAGTGATACGTTGGAGTCGCGGGGGAAGACTTCTGGACACGTGACTTGTCCAGCTATAGAAATATGCATATGAATAAATAGTTTAATAGTGCGATATACGATGATTAGCATTATATAAACTAGAGGCACTCATAATTGTTTCCAATGGAATTTTCCTTGGTTTTTAACAAATATTTTGCTTAGTTTCTGGAAGGAATCCTTTCTTTTTTCGTTGTGCCTTCGGATTTATGTGTCACTTTTATAATCGTTGTGACACTATTTAGGGTTGAGTGAAAAAAAAAGCGAAAATTAAATTAGGTGATAAGAAGCTATCACGAAAAGACACTGAGCGATGTTATTTTTTCTAACAAAGAAAAGTGTTAAAGATTTTATTTTCATTAGCGAAGAAAGTAAGATACTGGATTTAATTTGATTTATGTTACGGGGCGTGGAATAAGATATAGCCATCTGCCCATGGCAATAATGAAAGTTCCAAATTGGACAAGTGGCCTACAGGACAGAGTTCTAAGAGATAATATTAATTAGGTCAAGCGCTCTGACCGAGAAAAATGTCCGCTGGACCACCCCCATATCATTTGAGAAGAGCACCTGTTTTGTGTCGGAGTTGGCCATGATAAAAAAAAATATTTAATCGGAACGAATAATTAGCACCAGGGTGCAAAGTCGCCAGATGACCACCCACTTGATGCTGGCGAAAATCTCATTGACGAACTCCAGACGGAGTTCGGTTAAGATAAGTGTCATTATGGTTGGTTGTCGGGAAGAAGAGAGAGAAAGAAAAGCAAAGCAAAAAAGGAAAGAAGGTAATTTTTTTTTGAGCGATAATTAGCAAACACTTACGCCGCTGAGCGTCCATTGGCTGAATGGTGGCGTGAGCGGTAGGCGAAGGTAATCATGTGAAGAAGTATGTGAGGCCTGTTGCCGCCCCCTGAAGGGATCGATGTGAGATGCCACTGTGAGAGAGAGGGGAAACCTGTTGACGCTTCTAAAGGGATTGGGTGAGATACCCAGATGAGAAAGGAAGAATTTGGGAGGATTATTCCCTTAAACAAAAAAAAAATTTAATGCGGATTTAGAATTATCATGGAACCTCAAACCCCGACAAGCCCACCCCGGTTTGGGTCGGCGTCCATATAAACAGAGTCGCAGCGAGTGGACGGCAGTTGAGTTGGAGTTGATTTGCAGTTGAGTTTGCGGTTGAGTTAGAGTTGCAGAGTGAGACCCGCCTCGCAGAAAGCTGACTGAGATCCACGCATTCTCGACCTCAACTTCTAACCAAGAACAATTTATTTTTGAAGAACGACTTAGACTCACACCACCAAAACAAGTTTGACGAATATCGCCTGAAGATACACCAAAACCAGTTTCATAAAAGAACAATTTAAGATGTTAAGACTCGCCTAACAAACACAAAGTGCCAAGAATCCATATAAGAGGGAGGAAGAAGCAGTCCTGTATTCAGTAACAAGATATAAAATATTGTTATCCTTTTTTAACACATTTGAATTTTTCGAGTTATTACTTTATTTTCTTTTACATATACTTGTGCGGTATTACGCTTGTTCGGACTCGACTTGCATTTGGGCCGGCGACTGATTGATTTCGTCTACCTAAGATCAAATCACAACGTGGGTAGGTTAGACTAGATATCAAAACAGTTACTTCGGTAACCAGACGTTGGAGGCGAGCTGGGAACGACAACGCTGATACCGAATCTAACCAGATTCCCATCCGAATCAGCAAATGGTTAGAACGTCACATTTGGTGCCGCGACCAATACCAAATCTTGGTCGTCACAGAACAGGATAGGACGGCGACGGCGCGGAGACAGACGGGGTGACGTCACAATTGGCGTCGCGACCAGGACAGCATGGCGGGCGAGGACAAGCAGACGTCACATTTGGCGCAGCGACCCCGGGGTGACGTCACACGTCTGTTATGAGAACTAAGATATAGTAATTGCTTTATTTTGACGTCTCCATTGCAAAAAAATGCTCTTGATTTTTTTTTAATTGTCATCGAAAAATGTTTCTTTTCAAAAATAATTTTGTAACATTATCATATTTTGATGATTGGATTCTGAAACGGATGGCCGTTAAAATAGGCAAGATTATCGGTATATAACGATTTTTGTGTGTTACTAGGGGGAATAGTGTGACCCGTATAGAACAAAATTTGATGTAATTTACGGAAGAGTTGTTGTAAATGACAAATGTTTCAAAAACCGTTTCTTAGATTTTCGTGAAAAGGCTAACATAAG